>BLYF01000045.1:715636-757803 GCA_014905255.1 Herpotrichia juniperi | reverse complement strand
CATGTGTCTACCAATTTGTATCGTTGCTTCAGATCCAGAATTACTGAGAGCTGAATGTGGGCTGTGGGAGCGGAGAAGGGAGGGCAGCATACTTTCATAAGGGTTTCATTCGTTGTCAGATATGGATCCGGATTTGTCACTTGGCATCCTGAAGGGGCCATTGAGTGAGTCAGATTCTACAGAGCGTCTGGCTTCGCGGAACTCTATTGGGACCATGGAAATCGCAAGCAACGGTTAACAATAGTCCTTTGAAAAGTGCACTGCAAAGCGTAAATTGATCGGCGAGGTTCTTCGGTCCTGAGTGTGTATGTAATGTTCAGGATTATGTGCCAACCAGATAGCACAAACATAGTCTGGACTATGTGGAGCACCACGCGGATCAGCACACGAAAGTACGATCTTTAAATTCTCGCATTGTAGAGAGTAGACATTGTAAGTTGACTTTCCGCAGTGATCGCAGTCATATGACCTATCATGAATATGTCGATTAGATATCAGCGCATACTTCGTGATGTTCATGCTACTGTTTCGCAACACCGAAAGAGTTTTGAAAGCCTGCTACCATCGGCCACTCACCTCTGGGAAAGAATCCCACTTACACTAAACACATTGGCCTTCGGCTTGTAGCAAACTGAAAACGGATGCCCGGCATTATTCAACGAAACAGAGCTTCGCCGCGTTTGAAGATTTCTCTTAGCGAAGGGACGTGCATAGCTTTCACATTTTATCATTTGGATTGTCGTGAGTGAAATATATTCAACGCTGCAAGTTGACGGCATATTCCATGGAGTACCACCAGTGAAGTCAAATGGTATCACGTTCGGACACAGACACTGAGAAGTGCTGCAGAGCACATCTAGGGATGAAACACGGCGTTCATAGAAGAGTGACAGCTGCGGCGCAATGGTTTAGTCAATGGGTGACAAAAATCAGAGTGACTGCGTGCTGAGGTGTAGGGTGTAAAAGTTATTATCATGGTGTTATTGAGTGCTGCAAGACCAATAAGAATCAATCATTGTAAGAGAAGGTGAACATAACTGGTTACAGTCATAGATATGAGGAGCTGCGAACGAGAGCGCGGTCCACCAGGTCCCTCCTCTCCACAATTGCCCAAGCTGATGAACGTCAAGAGAGGGGCGAGTTTCTCCAGACACCAGATGAAAAGACCTCAGCGTTCGGATGTCATGCATGTCACGAGCTGAGGAAGTAGAGCTCCACCCTCAATGCGTGATCCCCATATCCACATAGTGTACTGTGTATGACAAGGAAGCATTAGATTAGAAAGTGAAACCTACTAATAATTACAAGCATGATCGATTGTCCACACTAGGTAATTCGAGCGAAATATCAGTTTCGATCAATTCCAACCAATGCATGGGCGACTGCTTGTGGACAGACTGACGTCCGTAAGGCTGGCAGGGCTATCGTAGTTGCGTCGTGTTGCGGCGCTAGTGCCGTCCTCCAGTCAACCGTCGAATTGGGCTGGCAAAAATTACGTGGGCGCGTGGAGGAACGAGCTTATCCAGTGTGTTAGCTAATTTCAGGTTTATGAATAGGACAAGTAACGCAAATAAAGAGTGACAGCGGCATCCCACGTGTATATGGCTGGTCTGTGATCACTGAAATAATACGGTTGTCCAATCAGACACAGTTCGAATGAGGTTTGGGCAGCCAGCTAGTCAGAGCGTTTGGACTCAGGCTCGTTGTTCAAGAGCGTCAGTGGATTTTGCTAGTCTCGTGTGTTGGGTGCACAATATTATTGCCTAAGGAAGACAAGGTCTGGGCGTAAGCGGTTCGAGCTTGTGGTGATGCTGATGGCGCCCGAAGGATGACACTATTTCCACCTTTGATAAGGCCAGGCCTGCGGCCTCAATCAGAATTCCCCGCAGGTCTTGAGGCATCGTGGCAAGATACAGTGGCACAGTGGGATATCGCAGGGTTACGAGTGTTAGACCGGAGGATTATGCGAGTGCTGATGTGTCAAAAGTGCAGGGCACCTTGACCAGGGAAAATCATTGGCCAAACATGTAGTGGTGGTTGGTGCGCATTTGAGCTTTGGTGGTGAGCCTAACCCGATCAGCGTTGACAGAAAGCTTGTATGGGTTAGCAGCGAGATGGGCGTTGTGTTTTGCAGCGCATTCTGCAGTAAACAGAAGCCAGCATTCGAACCATAACCTCGAACTATCAGTTGCTGCAGCGCGAGCAGAGATCAGTTTGCCTATGTGCTGAATTTGTACGTTGCGAGATTGGGCAAATGTTGTTTTGCTAGCGGAGGCGGAAAGACCCGCACGAGGCATTGCGTTGTTTGCCTACGCTGGATCAGTCTGATTCCTGAGGCTACTCGAACGGAAACGGGAAATTTGTTACGTCGTACTGGTGTGTAAACAGCAACGGACCCACAGATTATAAACAGTAAGTGCAAAAGGGGAGTATTGTTTGAGCTTCCCGCTTGCCGCAGTTCGTGTAACCTTTGATGGTGAGCAGGGCACTCGCCTATTGGATGCCTTCTCTTTTGCTCATTGGCTGTCAGCGTTTGATATTCTGCAAGTCGCCAGAGTTTTCCAGCATCTTCCCATTTGACATTTGTCTAGCTCAGCTGTCAAAATGTGAGAGCTCACTTTTCCATTTGCACTAGGTGTGATCATCCCGTCATCGCTAGGATCTCGCATGAGCTCAATATGTACCACCAAGGTCTGATCTCTCGTGACAGTCCCCTGCAAAAATGTCTGGGGCTACTGCAAGTCTACCAATTTGGACGTATACACCAAATTGACCACCTCGCCCCAGTTTCCAAGCTTGCAACCGAGAGTCAGGAGATCCGGTAACTTGCTGCCGCCACCACCGCCATTGCTCGACAGATGTGCAAGAGTGAGGCCTTGACTAGATTTGATGGGGCGAGATCGACGCTTTCCGGTTCCCCGAAGCAGATGCAGATGCAGCCACTATAGCTTGATGAGATGAAGATGCACCTGGCTGTGGTAGGGACGCGATAATACGGGAGGTTAATCGAGTTCCAGTTCCCAGGTTCGAGCACGTTCGTGTAGTCGATGCTGATTGAAAAAGCATCATTTTGTACCTCGCTTTTGCAACCGGCGAGATCGGCTCCAAGATACACGGGCAACTACGAGGTAACCATGACATCCCAGATCAAAATGACGAAACGACCGAGCGAGGCAGAGGCTGTGTCTGCGCCGCATGCCATGGTAGACTCGGAACGATATGGGATGGTCTGTAGAAATGGGCGAGATGAAACACCAGGGCACGTAGTACCTTCACGCACATGAAGTGGGATGCCTCCTGGGCCGAATACAAGTCTTCCATACATCTTGAATACGTACGCGTCGAACGTCACCTCAGGGTCGAAATTGGAAGGTGGCGGTCGCTTGTTCTCTCCTTTTTGGCCATGTAGTGCAGGATAAACATAGAGGGGGTCCTTGAGTCAGAATACGAAGCGGACCAATACGACTGTATCAGATCGCAAGGACTTGTCGAGGTATTCGAGCCGCAACGCATGTTGGGGGCATCTATAATTGATGTGATGCATTGAAAGGATATGTTTCGAACAGTCTTGGACAATCAAACAGTGCACCGATGTTGCTGAAAGAATAGAGAGCAAACGAAGCAAGATTCGGAAAAGGAAAGGAGAATGTAAGAGGATCCGAAGCCTTCTGGAACCATGGCGCACGCATTTCCGATCGAGGCTGGTTGCAGCCATGGTATTGGGTCGGCACTGGGAGCACGATGGCTGCGAGGCGTACGAAAAGGAAATACAATGGCAGCGGCTTGGACAGGGCTCGCGGTCGGCGAGGATGAAGCAGGCAGCGTGATGGGTACGGCAGGTGGCGGCTACATGGACGTTTGAGAGCCGGTTGAGCGTGGTTGAGGTTGCGAAAGCGAGCAGAGTTGCAGAACTCAGCCAAATGCAAGTCGTTGAATCGGGAAATGTGATGGCGCTGGGGATGCGGCAGGGAGATGGTGGAGTTTGGGTGCAGGTAGTGGTGGTGTTTGACGAGCTCTAAATTGGACATCCTGGTCCCTCGGTCGGTCGGGGCGGTGACTGGTCAGCTAGGGCGCGGGTACTTACTGATGACAGTTGCTCTGCCCGCACTTCATTCAGGATGATGCTTGGAGCAGCGGCAGACGTCGACCAAAGACATGGTCGTTGCCACAGGTGAATTCTGGACAGGACGCAGAACAGGAGGCCAAGCACACGTCCTCGCTACGCCATGGGTATTGGCTTACTCGCCCGGTTTCGGCTGGTCAACTGGGAGTGAGGGGCACGATCAAATCTACTCGCTGTGGACCTGCAGGTACGAATCTGCGTGTGTGTCTGTGTCTGTGGCCGAGGGAGCATCTGCGAGCCATGACTCTGCCCACGATTTGTTTTCTTGCGGTCCGCTGCACCGGAACGAGTGACCCAGCCAGCTGGCTCGAGGCTGGGTGGACGTCAAAGGAGGGTGCCAGGATCGCACGCTCGCAGGCCAGGTTGTCCAAAGGGAAGACGAGCCTCCACAGACCTCACAGGCCTCACTCTGCTAGCCGCCCTAGCCATATCGGGGAGCCTATGCATCTGCTGGACACGCCCGAGAACGTGCTCTGTATACAGTACACAGTACAGCCGCCCCCGTTACCTAAGACGGTGGCGAAGGCCTGGTGCCCATGTGGCCTATGGTGAGGCCCGTCTGCCGTCCGCCCTCTGCCGCCAGAGACGGCCATAGCCACGGCCCGACGGCGGAAGAGGGTGAGCAGGTCAAATGGAGCTGAAGAGGCATGGGATGCTTTGGCCTCCGAGCTCCAGCCGTTGCTAAAGAGTTGGTCTCTCTGCTGGTGGATCGTTCGCCAGCGGGACTCGGGAGGCAGCGCGCAGCGCGCAGCGCGGCGTCGACGGCTGTCTCGACGGGTGTGAATAGCACGGTTATGGACTCTCCAGAGCTGGCGTTTTGAAAGCTGGGCTACCGAGCAACGCCACCTCGATTAAGCCTGGCGCGAGCTGGGACTGCAGCTCTGATCCCCACTGGGATGCTGTGACGGGTCCGCGTGAGTCGTGCCTCACATTCTCCATCCATTTGTGGCGTACAGCCTGCCCCGAGACGGGTCCTCTGCAATTCCGAAAGAGACGCAGCGACGTTGGTCGCAATATCCTCAATACATGCCACGGCCCAAAGCACTCTGCAGACCCTCACCTCCCAGTGCAGCTGGCCCGCCAGGAACATCGACCTGTGATACAGCCAATGACACGCGGCTCAGGCGTCTAACCCCCACACTTCATGAGACACTACTGGCCCGTGTGTGGACAGAAGCCACAGACTGCTCGGCATGAGGTATCTGTTTTAGTACGAGCTGGCTTGTCCCGGCAAGCCTCCCCCCTCGCCGTGCTCATGGGGGCGTTCATTGCCATCGAGTGTGCTCCTCCCCGAGCACTCCTTGGCTTGCACGGAATAGCGAGTTGCTTGTTCGCCGTCTCTTGCATTGCAGGTGGTCTCGATCTCGGGCAAGGCCTCCCTGTCCCAAGCCCTTTTGGTTTACTCCACAGCATCGTCATCCTTGCCATTCGCGGGATGCTTTGAAGCAACCAACTATATGTAAACCCCCCAATCTCTCGCATATCTTCACCTCATGACCACATACCTCCCACGCCATTCGATCAACACATAACCCGCAAGCCTTCGGCACAGTCCCTCTCGCTTCTCAGCCGCCCACTTGTTCCCAACCTAGTGTATACTTTATCTGCAATGACTGCCGTTGTTGCACCTCACCACGCCGGCCTTTGGCAAAGTCGATCAGACCATTCCATTCACATCCCCAACATGAATATGTCAGGTCTGGTATCGTCGTACGACTCTTCATCGAGAACGTCAACTCTTCCGCCAACCTCAAGAGGCTACCAAGCCACCACCTCACACATGGATATGACTATGCCACTATTCTCAGCACATCCGATGACGACCTCGATGCCATACCAACCAGGAGCTTTTGCCTTCGACACACTCTCTGTTAATCCGTACAACATGCAGCAAGCCTTCCCCGCCAACTATCCACAATCTATTTCACATGCTGTGAGCTATGCTGGAACAGCGAATATCCAGCAGCTTCCCACTACAAGAGACATTCCCAACGGATTCTCAATGGAGAGGACCCCGCCAGTGAAGGCAGAGAGTAGCTCCCCCGTTCAGTCTAGCCCCATGTACAACGAGGCTTCTTACGGTGGAGACTTCAAGCGAGCGAACTCGGAGCCAGAAGATGGTAGCAATAACAACTTTGCTACCGATGTGGATACCCTGATGAAGGCTATTCAAGCCAAACAGAAGCCTGTCCCTACCCAACAACCGCGTCCCCAGCCTCCAAAGGTACGCCAAACTAGCCACGTTGTGCCCCTCGTTACTGGAGACTCACTCTCGGTGCAGGAAGAAGAAGGAATAAAGTTGAGCCAGAAGCCAAAGAAGAGATACCAGTGCAGCATGCCAGACTGCCACAAGAGCTTTTACCAAAAGACGCACCTCGAAATTCACACAAGGGCTCACACTGGCGTTAAACCTTTCGTATGAATATCTTCTACTATCCGCGCAACTTTGCTAACTTAGTTGCAGCTTTGTAAAGAACCATCATGCGGACAACGATTCTCCCAACTAGGAAACCTTAAGGTTAGTTCTCTGCACTTCTAGCTAAGTTCAAGAACTAATTGATGTAGACACACGAGAGACGACACACGGGCGAGAGGCCTTACAATTGTGACATCTGTGGCAAGACGTTTGCCCAACGAGGCAACGTTCGCGCTCACAAGATTGTCCATCAGCAAATAAAGCCATTCACATGCAGACTAGACGACTGCGGAAAGCAGTTTACCCAGCTTGGTAACCTCAAGGTTCGTTCACAAACAATCAATCATTCTTGCAAGTAGATTAACATATTTTAGTCACACCAGAATAAATTCCACGCCAATACGCTGCGGTATCTAACTTCGAAGTTTGCGTCTATCCGAGCAGGCGAGTATGTCTCCGAGAGGGACAAGGAGCTTTGGGAGTACTTCGCCTCGCTGTATAAGAACTCCAACAAGGGTATCAAGGGCCGTGGCAAGGACAGGAGGATCTCAGCGGCGCCAAACTCAGCGAACTCCAGCTCCTCGTCATACAACTCCGCCACTGTAACATCACTGCACCGGGACTACAACGGATCCTACCAACACTCCGGCAGTGATCGGAGCAGCCGCAGCACCTCACTGACTTCCGATATCACCCACAAGGCTGATAACGGCTACGACTTCAACACACCGATGCAGCCAACTGTGTTCCAGGGCCAATCACATGGCTACGATGACATGGTCTTCCCGGAGCGCAAGCTCTATTCATGAAGTTGTCTATCTGCGACCAATCCACTGTACATTACACACGGAGATTACGACGAACATAAGATACTATACGATCATCACAGGAGTTTGTGGTCTTTACTGCACACGAGTTACAGCAGGGTATCTGTTGAGTTGGGCGAACGGTTACGGGCGATACGATGCCAGATGTCTAGTGCAGACATTGGTATCAGTTATTTATTATATGTATTCCATCATGTTTCCATCTCTTAATCGGAGTTCTGTTTCTTCCCTTCATCATCGCGATTAATGCCGATTCGGGTGCTTCGTCCTGTCATCCTTAGCGGCGTCGAGAGGAGGCCATCGGTGTGGAAACCCATTGTTCCAATCATCAACCCTGTATTCCTAGCAAAGGCATGGTGGAAGCAAAAGTCTTTCGTTCACAATCTATAACGTCGTTGAATTGCGCGATTTGTCCGGTTCTCCACCTGTATTCCCCTGTGCGTCATGTATCATTACACCAGCATAGATATCCAATCACCCAGGACTGGGAGGCTGTCTGCTCGTTAACAAAGAAAGGGGTTCCCTGCTCCAAAACCACTCATCATACGACTTGATTTCATCACTTGCATATATTCACCGCTTCATTCTATTCAAACCTGAACGGCAGGCTGAAGTGCGCGCAGGGACGACGTGTGTGTGCGGATGGAACTGCGGTATGACACCGCTCATCTGCCCACTCGCTTCTGCGGCCGCTGATGTGCGCAACATTGCAGATGTGCATAAGATCTGCTGGTCCAGATTTTCGTGTCACATAGATCATCTGTGTGTGCCCGCCGCTTTGAGAGGGGTCGAGAGTGACTGCGCCTTATCTGATATCTGGATGGTTGTAGTGTGTAGTTTCGGTCATAGCCTTATGACGGGTTTGCGTAGAGGACCGCGGACCAGCAGTTCGACATGAAGCGAAGAGAGCAAAGTTTGATGTGGAGAAGGACCGACCGCAAGGGCATTGCTAGAACGGGTGTTTGGTATTGTCTACATCTACTTCGACTTTCGCATCCAAAATCCAGAAGTATCCCCTTCAATACCATTCTTCGAGCCTCATCTTACCTAATTCCAGATACGTACCACCAGGCAACCCCTCCAAACCACATCTATCTATCTCCAAATCCATCTCCAGCGTGCCACCCTCTCGCATATCGCACAACAAACCAATACCAGGATACCCTCCCAAGAAGTCGCATCCTCTCCCCTCATCACAGGCCACCACTAAGAAAATTCTATCTCCGCGGGTGACATCCCGCGCGCGCCCTCGCTAATGCACCAATGATACCCCTACCACGCGTACACCAACTGCCAAACGCGCTTGGATCTACATACAGTACCTACTCCATAACCCGAGCGCAGGGAACGATTCGAAGGCGCCCGCTTGCTCAGATCCCCTCCCCAGCCCAAGGTAGGGCGAGGTTAAACTTCGCTTTCGTATCCGTGAGGCCCGTTGTGGTGTTGCGTGCAGAACATACCAGGATAGCACGTTGGTCGGGGGTTGGATAGGGGAATTATGACGACGAGAGTCATGAAAGGCAGGGATATGAGTAGGGGGATTTTCAAGATGATGTTAAGTGATCGGCGAGGTAGGGCGAGCCTCATTTTTAATCACGGCGGGCGAACCCGAACGCAAATGTATGTATACATAACTAGGCATTTCTGCCTAATTATGTGATCGACGGATCTAGCTGTAGATCAGATGGGCGGATGGTTTGCTGAATGATACCTGGAGTGGGCCGCGATGTCATCGCTCGACAACCGAATGACGTTTTTCAGCCTGGTTTGGTGACATCTGGATGCTGTGGCGAGTGAGGCGTTGGTTTGAGGAAGTTTCTCCTCACAAGCATAGAGATAAAGGAGATGAGGAGGGATGGTTAGGCTAGGCATGTTGGAGGGTTGGTGGTGTGGGCAGAGTGGGAGCGGAGCAGGGTTACGTGCCGTGCTTATCGCGACGACAAAGAGCGTTGGGTTATGCGCGCGTTGGTCATGGTTTACAGGGACGAAGAATTTGTGGTGTGGCAACCTAGAACTATGGTTTTTGATGGAGATGGGCGATTTCCGATAGGAAGATTGAGGGAGGGCGAACGTGGGTGGAAGAAGAAGAGTGTGGGGAGACCGTGTCGGCCCAAAGTCCCTCAATTCAAGAAACACCTCAATTCTCGATCGTTTCCAATTCATCAGCAACGACCTCGAACAATAAAATGGCCAACTCCGCATCTCCAAGCATTACACCGCAGCGAAATTGCAGCATCCCAAAATGCTGATTCGTCTTCCAGCAGCTGCACCCCGCTCGCGCCATGTCCCACCACCAATATCTTGCCCACGCCCAACCTTCCCACTTGCATTGGTACCCACACAGTTCGTATCGGGACATCGCCTCCACGCGCGCCCGAGAGTCAGCACCCGTCGGCTCGAAATCCTCCGAGGGTCACTCCGTGCCAACATTTGAACCAAGATCCCGGAACGCCTTAATTCCCTGGGAGCTAGACTATATTCGCTTACTGGATCTGATATGCATCTAACGTGGGATGGAGGTTGAAGAGTCCAGGATTTGAGTACCGAAAGGGGAACCCGGTGTACAGGCTGCTTCTCGTATATAATTTCCGTCGAAAATTCTGCTTCATGTGTTTCAGGTGGGGCTGAATGCAAAGTGATGTCAATTGAATGGCATTTTCATCTGCACAAGTGTGCGAATGGGGAAGTAGGGCAGTGCTTTCGCTTCAGGTACGGGAAGACAAGCGGAGCGGAATGCGAATGCGAGGGGCCCGACTCTGAGGCCAGCATGAGTGATGGGAAAGCGTTGGAGTGCGTCTGGTGTCAGGCGTCCCGATCCCAGCAACTTTCCAGTACCGTGCCTATCATCATGATGCTGCTAACACCCTTCTCAGCCCCGGCCCTCAACACCCTCGCCCTCCTCTCAATTGCACCCACCCGAACGCGTACCAGAACGTGTGTTCGATTGAAACTAGTGCGACCTCTGTACGATCGTGCTTCCCAGCCCTCGGTAACCTTTGGTCTAGACGTATTGCTCGATAATCCTCAACAGGAAATTGCAGCCCCTTCAGTCTCACGTCCCTGGTATGTGGTACAGCCACACTGTTCCCATCGCTCGGGTCCGCTCATCTCCATCTCCATCGGCGGCGTTTTTCGGCGCGTATCTGGACACTATATACCTATGAACGATGAATCTCGTGATGATAAGGTCGCACACAAGGTCATGCGGCACAACTTCAACCTCCAGACCCAGCCTCTCGGGTCCTCATCATGTCTTCATCTTCCCGATACTGTACGATCCCGCACATGGTACCTCTCACAGCATCTCGCTCGCCTCACAACCCCTCAGCCAAAGATTCACGTATTCTCATCACCGTCACACAGTCTCCTCTTTGCCCTGATTCCTTGCCTCGGGATCATACTCATCTCCTATACCTCATCTCCTGCCTTTCTGTGGTGTTGGTGGCTGATTTCTTCCGAACAAGAGCCCAGCTACGTAGTCACCATAACAAAAAAAGGTTCCCAATCCGACGAGGCGTGCATTTCTCACAAGACTAAACGCAGGCTCTCTTTTCGATACAGCGCGCATGGTTACATCGAGGTTTTATGAGGGTTCATCGGATTTCGGGAGCCAGGGCGTCCCTGCAGCTATCGAGGAATGCGAACCCGAGACTCTCACGGCTGTATTGCACTGTGTATTCCTTCGTGGAAGAACGTTCCCTTTTCCAATACTCTAAATTGAGATGTGAGAGGTGCATGATGTGGAAGACCCGAGAGCATGGTGATGTGAGGCCGGCCCGCATTTCGGCTCGCTAGTTACTGATATTAAGTTTGAGCTAGTAAGAGTTAGGATTTGGCTCCGAGGTTGACACATGTCTATTCGAAACGACGGAACGGATGAAGCAAAGAAATATGGAGATAGACCCTTTATCCGGGCAACCTTATTTTGACTTGCGCTTTGGTGTTGCCTTGAGCATCACCGGCGAGTTCTTCGCCCTGAGGAAACATTTTGAACTTCATCACCAAATCTTGCCCTCTGGCAAGAGGGATCACGCTACTTTTTTTTCATGTCCTACTGTATCTGGTAAAAGGGACTGTACGAAAAATGCTAAACTGTTCCCTTAGAGCTGGCAAGATGGAGAATGAGTACAGTACAGACATAGACATCTCTTGTCTTGTGAAGTTATTTGTGGACTGTCATCATTCGAGCGTGGATCAAAGGATTCGCAAGACAAGTATGCAACTAGTAGTTGGAAACAAGATCTCATTCCATACCAACGTAATTTTTCTTCGTCGCGTAAACTTAGGAACTAGATATATTCGCAACTGATTGACGTAGAAAAGAAAGTATAACTCGAGTCCTAGCCTGAAGAGCCATATATGGGACACAGATAGACGTGTATGTTCCCGGATATGTGAAATAGACTATTGCGTATTTCCGGTCGCGAGCCCTCTTCTCGTACAATAAGGGAAGCGACTACGAAATGAAGTGCCCTGCCAAATATCCCACATAATAGATGATAGCGACAGCAGTCGGCAGATTCTGATTATTATGACTATGGAAACCGAAGAGATTTCCATGACTGTCTATACGCAGCCCTTCGAAGGGCATGGAAGCAATAAGAATTCGACCTCAATATGCCTCATACCACCATATAGCCGCCAATGAGAAATCGCGAAACGCAGCATATATCCATCATAACGTCCTCGAATGTCCTGCCAACCATCGGTAAGTACGCTGGCATGCAGCAAGCCTACCTATTGCAGAGCTTTTGCGCATCATAGTTCGCCGTAACGTCATGCCAATCGAATATTGATAGTGACATGCGGGAAAATCGTTGAGTTGAAGTTTTAGAAAGGGGGTAAAATAGTCGGAGGTTGCGAACGAAGGCCATCAATATCTATAGATAGCGTGCAAGTGAATCGATATCAGTCACAAGATAGGAGATCCGAAGCCTTCATTAGATGCACTAATAGTAAAGTAAAGATGTGTGGTAGAAAACTTATGTTAAGGTTCTCGCATAAGTTATGGATATACCACACATGTGCTCTAGACGATTACAGAGGACGATGCGAATGAAAATGCTTAGATGTGGACGTCACTTGTGGATATGATACATCTTTGTGAAGTGCTCATCAGATGAGAGCAATAATTTCCTTGAAAAGCTAGCGTCTCAATATCCCATTTATATCATCAGAGAAGACATGAGCTCCTCCCTTGTACATCTTTTGGCCAAGTATTTTAAGGGAGTCCTCTCAGGCGCATTAGAACACTCTCATTCTATTACAAAACTATCTCTAAGTGGCATCGACTTGTCCTCGGACTTGTCCATAGAGTACGATTCCTTACTTGGTCTTTTAAGTTTGTAGGGGAAGGACGAAGCAGTGGGTGGGGATAATATCTGCGCGGCCGTCTAGGTAGAAATATCCGGCAGTAAAGTCGGAGCAGATGCAGAAGTACTTCGGCCCAGGTATCTTGATGAGCGACCCCTGCAGCCACATAAGTCCACCAGTCACTTGGCCAGTGGTATGTCCCCATTTGACCGGGAAAACATGCGCATTGACAAATTTGGCCCAGTTGCCACCAAATTCCAAGGATGATGTATGAGTGATAGGTCCGTAGACAGATGTTCAGCTCTAGGTAGGTGTGCAGTAAACGTTCGGTATACATTCCTGTGGCATTCCACAATTGAACAGCCCTTCGAAATACCATAAGAAATCACTGATGAGGTTCCCAAGCCAGAAACCCACGAGATACTTATCTTGAAGTTGCTACTTAGGGTCCGAGGTGAGAGCTGACACTCTGATAAGCTTTGTCCGTGGATCACTCAGGGCAATATGAGTATTCTTCAACAGTCCGAAACCAACATTTATAGAGACCTCTACATCGTGGTATAATATCCTCATATCGGTTAGGCTTGCAGAGTCTACCGCTATCCATGATAGAGTCACTATCTTACAAACTGAAGTTATAACCTTAAGTTTTTATATTGTTCAATCCTAGTTCAACTAGAATAGATATATAACGGAATAGTCTATAAAAGAGCTACTAGGTTGATCTAATGGCGGGTTTTTGTAACTATATTATCTTGTAACACTACTTGTTTACATTAGCTATAAAGAAATGTAACTACCACTATTGTAGGTGGCTACTTTCTTGCATGTCCAGAGCCAAAAAGGCTTTGCATTCTTCAAAACCTACATATTTCTTCTTTATCTTCCGTCGATATAGTCCTACTTCCCTAGAAATTTAGTACGTTTTGTAAACTCTAATCTTGCAGGAATAATAATTAGTATATTCATATCCTGTACTATCCTAACCATGCATTAGATTCCTTTGTCTCTGACACAATGCCTGACCGAGGAGGCAGTGAGTCCTTAAGCTTAGTGTTCACCTACAGGCGAAGAGTGCAAGAGAAAAGAAGTCTATTAAAGAATGTACCTAGGACAGTATTCATCTCCCTCTATGGCGAGGCCATGCAAGGCTTTACGAGAGAATAAAAGAATTTACTCGACTAGGCCTAGATGACTGTCCCGATATTACAGAAACAACCAAAAGCGACATAAAGGGTTCAAAGATAGTGGATGCATCACTTCATTTTGAATCTTCCGCCCCCATCGCCAGTACAGAGCTATCTTCTCCAAGTCCAAATCTCCACTTGTGCTCTTTCAGTCTTTCTCCTCGTTGACCTCAACTTCGAAATCGTACGTCAGCTCGATAATTTGAGCCCCAAGTTCGAATTTGTCTAGTTTGACTCCGGCCAGCATCCAATCAGTTTCAGATCGAGCTTCGCAGTGAACATAGTAGCCGTTGCAAGAATCTCTGTAGTAGCGAAATGACCTCCTAGACATAGCGTCGTTCCACCCCGGAAAGCGCGAGAAGCCACTTTGTTTAGCGAGCTTCGGTAGAAGCAACGATGCTCAAATTTGTTAGCAATGTGACCTCACACTTTCGATTTTCGGGTTGATGTGGAGGACGTTGCTCGGCGTTATAATCTTCATCCCCTTCCTCAAGAACTATTGACTGTCGAGAACTCTATATTGTTGGAAGATCTCTTTCGTTTTGAACTGAAGCTAATCGTGATTCTCTTCGAAGAAATAAAATCCGAACAAATGACCCTCTTCGGGCCTATATAGCAGTATATAAAGATGTGGACTGTGTGCAACATTCTCTTGGTGCTTATTTGCTTAATAATTTGAAAATGACAGCTGATCGCTTGGAACGTTTAGAATGTTCTGGCTGCGCACTTTACCATAAACCTAAATCATCTGACACGAAATCCGCCAACATCCCAAAATCTCCCTCGGTATCTACCTCAAATTAGTCCGAAGTTCACTTCAGAATTCAAAGACCTACTAAAACGATCCGCAAATGTTCCAGTTGGGGAAAGAGGCGCACGTCAAGAGAATTGTAAGTGAACCTACTACCGGTGATATAAAAGTTGGGCATGGTTTGCTGACGACAAGTAAAGTGCGATGCTGCGTTTTACGCCTGCCATCTTGCAACCATCGGCGAGTTCTAGTTCCTCGTCCTTGGTCTCGCTGAATAATCACGCTACCCGCTCACTATCCGCCGCCTCGTCTCTGCACCTAAAAAATCCAAACGCATGCTCATCGACATCCGCTGTCTCGGCCAAGACCCGCGTAAGCTTGTTCTCGATGGTGCGGCACTGATTCAACTCTTCGGTGTAGATAAACTTGGGCAGCTTGAAGAAATGGGCTTCAAGTTCTTCAGGGACAATAATAATTTTGCCAACATTTTTACTGAAGCGGAAGCTTCTCTGAGGATGTAAGAAATGCTCTATTTCAGACAATGGGGACGTGGGATATTATCACTTCGTCTATATTTTTGCATGCTTATGACTAGCGGACTCAGGTCGCTATTGTCCAAAAAATGATGAGTCTTACGAAATGGAGGGGAGGGAAGCTGGATCACTGGCCTGCTTGTTGGAGATGTATAGAGTCAAGAGGTTCCGGTTCTACCGCTGCTAATGCCGGAAGGGGTAAAGTTTACCAATGTATACACAATGAACAGAGCCTAAGGCGAATTTTTGAGTAGGCGCAAGTGGGAATGAGCATGAGGCTCAAAGTGGGGTTGATGTTCAAGAAGATGTGAAGAGTGTGTATACGCAGGAGATACAGAGTGGGTTCTTTACGGCGGAGAAGGCGAGATTATTGTTCTTCTTCGTGGAGATAGTTTAGATAGTTTATCGTTGAAACGATATATGCAACAGTCCAATTACCTTTGAGCTGCTTTGAATCGCCCAAGAATTGTTAGTGCAACGGGACGTGGCCACATCTTGACAGCTGAGGCTGGGATTGAGAAATATAACAGGGAAGTCATGGCGATGACGTGGACGGAGAGCGAAGGAAATCGGCATGCTCAGAAGCGATGTAGCGTAGCCTGCAGTGAGTGCGCTTAGTTATAGTGCAATATAGCCTGCCGGTAGCGTAGCCATTATAGTGTTAATACCCGGACTTTTTGATAACGTGCTGTTCACATAGTATCACTGCTGTGCTTTCGATATGCGTATCTGCCTTGCTGATGTGCCACCCGCTTATCGTCTGCCTTCCTGCATTGTATTATCGATCGCCTTCTTCAATAAGCACGCGGATCAGAAAATTGCATACAACGCCATTTTATTGGCGCCCTTGCATCTATCAGTTATCTATCTAGCGAATCCTGCTGCTACCTAACTGATCATAGAATCCTCCTTCTAACCTGAAACGGTAAACACCGACCCGGCTTACTTACACCGGTTTTAAAAATGCCTTTCTTCACGCCGATCCTAGCTTCCGGGAGGCACAGCTCAATATCGAACCATGTAATCAGTAACGCCGCAGTCAGAAATACCTCCGCTTGGGAAAAGTTCTTTCTAGGGCACAATTGAGAACCATCCCCAAACGGGATGTATATCCCTTCCAAGTCTTTCTTTGTGAAGTGTGGTTGTGTTTTGGTTGTGGCGGAGGCGGGAAGCTCTGGTTCGGGCCGACATGGTGGGGGTGGATGTGGATCTTCCTTGTCGGTAGGGGTATGTGTGGTACTGCATTATATATTTAATTTTAGTCATTCTTGCGATTTGAACAGGTGAACAGGTCTAGGCCTTCGTTTCGGCTTCAACGATCCGCTAGAAGTATTATTTTAGCATTAGAGAAACCGCTCTGACCAGAAGTTATGAAGCGGATGCTCGCCGTTAGTCCGGGGGTTCCAGAGATTTTCATCCACATCTGATATCATCGAAGCAATAATGACCGTACTCTTCGCAGGTATTAAGTATTCATTGATCTGGAGCGCCCCGCAGTCCGTGCAACGTGTGATGAAGATGTGGTTTCGTTGACGGGGCACTTCCGCAAACTGGTTTGCAGATACGGTTGATTAAGTAATTACAATTCGAAAATCGGTCCTTTGTGATCGTTGAGACTAGGTGAGACTGCAACCTGACATTGTTGTCCACTTTGAGAAAGGAGTTATGGTGAGCGAAAGATCTCTAAACTGAGTAAGAAGCGCCGATATTCTGTTTGAATTCGACTCGAGATTTCATTGATGGTGGTTTTGATATCGGAACTTTGAGACGTATGCCCATGTCAAGCCTAAGTCGCAAGCCGCCACCGCCCGCGTATCCCAGCCATCCGTATCTCGAAGCTTGAGCTCGTCGAGCATAGCACTGGGATATTGATCTCTGATATTACCACTGGCTCGATATAGATAACGACGCCATCTTTCCATGCTATCCAGAACCGGAGGTGAAACCCAGGTAATGCCCAGAACTGGAGCATTTTTTGCCATGCTAGGTACACAGCCATCAAACTCCTAGAAACTTTGAACAAATCCTGGATCAATGACTTCCATAAGAGAAGATCCAACAAAGGCTACTATTGCAGTGGGCGACACATCCACACTTTAGTGACTGATAAATAATCAAATCTTTTCAAGGTGGCCTGGTAGAAGGTATTGGTACGACAAGAAAGGCTTTTGCCGTGATGTAGATAGTGGAGAAGCTCATGATCGCGATAGCATATGCAGCTTCGGGGTACTGGGTGAAAGTTTCCGCAGCTGCCTTAGGCATACTAAAAAGCCGGGCGGCGACAAACATTTGTGTTGGACCTGGATTGGTTTCGTGGACTGTTTGAACACCGAACATATGTTTTTAGGGCTTGGAATTATGTATGGGTTGATTGTTGGGTATGCGAAAGCAAAATGGACACCGAAATCGCAGATTGTATCAGTGGAAGAATGACACTTTACGAGATTTCTAGACAGCTTGCTCGTTCAGACTGCTCATTGAGATGACCTTCAATTTAATACACATTTGCAACTTGTGATACAAGTCGAAATGCTGGAAATCGGCAGTACGTATCTTAACGGTTTTACGAGCTCAAATGGAGTCTTCAGTAACCTAGACCTAGCACAAGATACGTATTCCTTCCTCTGTTCCAACTAGGGGTTCATATTCTAGTCTGCGTATTGCCTTTTTAGTCAAGATCCGGAGACCCTTGCGAATGTATAGGAAATTTTGACATGAAACAATAGCCATTTCCGCCCCAGTGTCACGGCCCGGTAGATGTATTCTCACAGCGCAAGCAACGGATATGGTACCCATAATGGAATGATTATGAACTTTGGATTCGAGCTGTTTATATTCCGGTCTCCGGATTCCTTGAAGATGCTGCGCGTGAAGGTGTGGAATTTCATTAGCTTTCCATCAAAAATGAAGAATGTTTCGTCGCTTACTCTATGGCGGTCCCCGAGCAGTTGTCTTGCAGCCAGGGCGTGACCGAGGACGGCGTTGTCAATATACAACCATTCATGAATAGCAGTATCGGGGCCATATTAGAGATGCGCGCTTGGAGTGCCAGCCTGAGACAGCATTGCGGTTGTAATGAGGGCATCGCGTGGTCTGTATGAACCAGGAATACGGACGCACGATGTAAGCAGATATCCACTCCAGTCTTTTGCGTCATCTGGCTTTGGAGGGTATGCCGTGAGTACCATTGTGTCCGCAGCACCTTTGGCCCGGCAATACCAGTAATCGCTTCAGCTGAAGTCGTTCACCGGTGCTTCTTCATCAGTGATAAGATGATCGAGGCACCTAGAATAAACGAGCAAGTTTCGATGGAGCTAGTTTAGACGAAAAACCTTACGTTGGGGTCTTTCTTTGTAACTTTGAGCAGATGTTTCGTTGCAGTGTATGTCACTTCCAGATGCACTTTCTTGGCCGCAAACGGACCTGATTTTCGCAAAAAGAGCCTTCGTTTTCTTTTCATCCCTAACGTCGCAAGGGTCGAATTTGGCCCCGGAAATAGATTGCCGTCTTTTGTTCGGATTCTGACCAGTCATAATGACTTGATTGACTTCAGGCAAAGCTGCAAAGGCCTCGACAAGATGAGAGCCCAGGAATTCGCCGCCGCCAGTAATCAAAATACTACCTAACGGATAAGATTCGACGTTGTCTCTCATGATGACAGCTGAAAGCAGACTGAAGGATGAAGAAGTTTGTTGAAGATAAAGAGGAGACATAAGCGCCTGTGCCACATTAAGTCTCCACTCATTGGCCTACACTAACATTCACCCGGGCTGCACCTTCCCTTATTAACATAACAACCCTGGAGCATTCAGCCCTCCACCCGCACGGTCATTGAATCTAAACAGTCGGTAAAATGTTCGGAATATGTGGAAACAAAAGGATCAGACCGTAAGCGTGTCAGCCATGAATACGTAGGCACCAACCAACGCCATCCCCGACATGTATCGGAAGGGTGATACCGGCACGCATATACGATAGCTTTTGACGACTGTGCGCTACGTTGTGCGCTTACTAGCCAGGTGCCATTTAACAAGTGACCCGATGCTTCCCAGACGCATGGTTCAAGCGTTCATTCGCTCCGCGTCGACTCTTTCAAGTTTCTCAATACCTTGATGCTCCAAAATGTCCGCAGCTTCTAGGTTTACGATGCCTACCGCTATACCTTATGATCCACACCGACAGTGGAAGATTGATCATGCAGGCAAAATCGATAAGCATGTTGCAAAAGTAAAGCCACTAGTCTACGGTCAAGAGATATCCCGTTGACCTTGTTCAGGTATTGATCTGGGTGTTCACCAGTGTTGCAGTGGTCTCATCAATATTACGACTTGCATTCAGGCTTCACCACGATAGAAAGATTTTCGCGCACGATTTTCTCGTTATATTTGGGACTCTCGCGCTCCTTCCCATGACAGCAGTCATATATACACTATTGCCGCGTATTTACGTGATAGAGACTATGAACTCTGACCCGTCTGTCATTTTCACGGTGGGAGAATTCAATGAACTTCTCAACACCCCAAAATGGGTCTCCATCTATTTTGCGATGGGCTGGACGACAATTTTCGCTATCAAATTCTCGTTCTTGGTCTTCTTCCGTCCGCTTGTCAGAAATCTGTCAAGATGGCTGGAGATCTTTTATTGGTTCAGCCTCGTATTCACCGGCGTCTCTTGGATCATACTGGTCATTGAACCGGTCCTTCTGTGCCCGAATATTAAAATGGCAGAAGGTAAATGGCTTCACCATCGTCTTAGGACAGCAATAAAAGCAGCACTAACCCTACAATATAGTCAAATGCTACCCCAACACCGACTACGAAACTAACATCAGGATGAGCTCAATATTCGTCACTTTGGATATTTTGACAGATCTGATTAGTACGTATGGCCAGTTTGGGACAGATTTTGATCCATCTCTAACATTTTATAGTCATAAGTTTTCCCGCAATCATTTTATCCATGTCCACGATGCACATTCGCCAAAAACTTGGAATTGCTGTCTTCCTCTGCTTATCAGCCGCCATGATCATCATCACTATTGTTCGCACAACGGCTGGCTTACGCAGGAGTGCGCGGGGTCCTTCAGAGTTTAGTATGACTTGGACACATTTGCTGCTACACGTGGAAGCTTGTGTTGCTGTGCTCATGGGCTCTGTATCCGCTTTTCGGACAATATTTGTCTCTCAGACTAATGGAGAGGGTCAACGGCAAATATCTAGTCTCTTTCAACGATATCTCAACAAGCTCGGCCTCACATCAAGATCAAACAAGAACACTGGGAATTTGAGCTTCGTGGGACCAGGGAATGCGAATCTCCCTAAAGTTCAGAGGTCAGGGGCAACGATGAATACACTGAGAAGGTTTATGAGAAGGCACAATCGCGAATCAGGTGTAGCAACGTTGACCTCGGTTGGAAACTCTATCAACAACATGGAGGTGGAGGATTATCATGAGTATAGGAAGAAAGAAGCTGAGCGGCTCCAAATCAACATGACACGGGAATGGAGACGAAGGCAGAGTGATAACCATCCGTCAACTGTAGCAGGTCAAGAAAGCAAGGCCAGTGAGTTGTAAGCAGCAGAAGAAGCTTGTCTGGTTATTTCTAGATCCCTCTCCTATATCACGAATATTTCAAACCTAAAACTATAATAGATGATGATTGAAACCTATCCTGGTTTCTAGAAAGATATGAATAATTGGCGAATATTTTTCTCTGAAGAGGATACCGGTCATTACTAATCATAGGCATCTTGGGAGTTTCGGCGATAGATTGATGAAAGTTGATAAATTAAACCCATGTTTGCAAATGTGCAATCGCTATACTGATCAGATTCTTGCAGCTTTGAAGAAAATCCTTGACGGTGTAGGCCACTAGTGTTGCTAAGCAGTCCCTTGTCTGGATAGATCTGAGTAACCGGACTGCCGTGTACATGAGCGTAAACGGTTCTATGATGCAAAAATAGCTTGCGTACCATACATGCAACAAGACCATAGATGTTTGGTCAGTTTCTTCTAAGCTTAATATGAAGTCGAACGCATGCGGCACAGTTGAGAGGTTCTGGTCGCAGCATAGTGGCGATAAATTGAATGCAGTGCAAACCAGGGCTCGAGCAGGGTCTGCCCTTGACTTTCGGCAATAACTATTGCATGTGGCTGCAGTTTAACATGCAATGGCATGCCGGTCCCTAGCTCATAGTATTACAGAGCGCACTTATATGAGAAGTACGCTAAACTCGAGCTAGAGTTGTAGCATATGTTGTGTTTTGAGGATATTCTAGTATACTTTTCTTTCAGAGTTTGATGTGGTACTGTAGTACATCCCGTCGATAGCCCTGCCTTTAGACACGGATATCACGCTAATAATCAGTCTGCTCCCCCCCCAGTTTCTTATGGCTTGTCTGACGTTTAAGGAAATTCATGATTTATCTAAAACTGCATCACCATTCACCAAAAGTTAAGATGTACCTTGTGCCATGTGAGATTTTTTCTCTGAAACCATATTATCTATGGGTACTAACCGCTTGTCTCCAGGGTTCGGTAATATCACAAGCTTCTTCAGAAACGGAAACACCCTTGTCGCCACTAGCAGACTGCGTTGTACTCCGAATAGCGAACCCTTTTATATCTATATTTGCAATCAGAACATCTATATCATAATCTCAGCGAAAGACACCTCAATGGTGTTCCACAACATCGCCGATTTGACTTTCGATGCATATGTGCGTGACCTATTCTTGCATGTCGGCATATCGCAAACTAATCTCAATGCCATGTGGGCAACACTGTCCCAAGGTTTCGACAAAGCCTGCGCTGCCAAAAAGGGATTCCCAAACCCGAATGCAAAGCCTCTGATGTATTCGAGCGAGGATGTACTCAAAATGCAACTGCATCCCGGTGCTAAGTTAGATGTTCTAGAGACTAGTCTGGTTGGCTTGATACAGAAGCAGTTGGCATGAGATATCATTCCCGATTCTCCTGTTCTGAAACGAAATGCACAACACTTCGAGTGTGTTGTATCGCTTAAGGAATAAACAAAGTTTTACATGCCTGAGGCAGTGACTGGGGCGTTCTTTAGAAAAGCTTTTCTGCTTTTGGCCGCAAGGCAATACTCGAATTGGCCATTTCTTTCTGTCGTAGTTCACAGAGTGTTAGTCTCCATGGAATTTTTTGGAAGCTAACCTTCGTATCCTCGTTCCATACCGCCATTCTGATAGACCCGTCAACACATAGACTAAGTCCTGGTTATCAGATGAATGCATTCCGCTGCGTTCTTGGAATAGCGGAAAACCTCTTATCCTACATTTTCTGCTTTTCTCGAATATGAAAGAGTTGTAAATTGTTGTAGATTGATGATATCTCAGCCATAAAATGCAGATAGCCACCTTCGTATGTATTCTCTTTTCAACCTCTGATGACAACTGATGCCTTAAGTTGCTTGATTAGATCGAGGGTTTTAAAGAATGGTTGACACCACACCGGTGTATCTCCACATACGAAGAAAAGGTCTTTAGCAGACGAAAATTCCTGGACGACCCATATAATTGCCCACCAGGGTCACTGGAATAAAGCGATGAGTGGAGAGCTAATAGAGACGTTAATATCTCGCTAGGTCCTGAAAAGATTGAGAGTGGAGTCATTGAAGTTTATGTCACCTTCTTTCTCGACCTTGGCGATATGATCCAGCACTTCCATCGCTGCTGCGCTTGCGTTGGACACTGAGCCTAACCAAACGCGATGGATCTAACTTATTTGGTGCGCCTGCTAAGACTTCTCGACATCATTTTCCTGGTTGATGGATACAGTGTTTATCCAAATTCGGCTCTTGCTGGGCAGATCTCCATTTTACATCATGTGGCGAGTGTCTAAGCGCCTTGCCCAAGCTCTTATTTAAGTTCAGCATCTGTCCATTGAGAATCAACGGCTCTTCCCACTGATGTCACCCTCAGCTGATGAGAGCGCGAGGTACTTCGAAAGATCATCTAATAAATGGAGCAAGTAATAGGCCTGTCTTCCGCGTTGTCATCACGGCCCCCTTTGGGAAATAACTCGATGAGGCGAACATCCTCGCAGCCTAATTTGGTTGTTGATAGGAAAAGATCGGATTGGGTCGTGAAACAACCCCGCAATAGGACGCACATACCGTACTATGTGATCTAACAGACATATATCGCGGTGAATTTGCGAGTGACAAGACTGCGATGGGGTTGGGATAGATGCTATGAGATCTTGAGAAAGAATAAATCGTCCATCGCTGATTTCTGTGCTATTTTGCTTCTGACAGCCAGTAAAGCTCGGTAAACGCCCAAGTGACGCCCATCAGTCCTTACGTCCGACAACACGCAGGCTGAACATTAAGATGGATCTGATCGGCAAGTGCGACGGTGGTGCCAGCGGCAAGGTAAGCGGCTATGCTTTTAGCTCAACTAGCGGAATGCGTCTCCGGGCGGGTATTGAGGATGCTGCTGGTCTTATTGCCGCCGCAAATCTCGTTGACTCATGGTGAGATTGGTTTCTCATGGGGTTGCGGCCGAGAGATAGGAGGAGCTCATCCCGCTGATGTAAACTTTCCGATCCGGCACACTATACCCGAAAGCGTAATGCACCTGTACAGCGTTTTGTACTGCAAAACGCAGAATGCAGTCTAACATATTGAAATTATATCTTTGGGACGAAAGCTATGTCTACAATAACAGAGACTATAGCTAAACAGTTGATTGATGTCATCTATTTGAAGTAAGACTTGCATAACATATTTATGCTGGTAGGAGAGGCTATCTAGAACTGCTTACAAGAGAAACAGTTCTTCTTGGCTGACCACATTAAGCGGAAGAAGCCATCTGCATACGAGGTCCGTGTTGATAAAGAGGGTACCTTGCAGAGCTATTTCCTTTCCCTTTGTGGTCAAGAATCTATGAAGACACAGCCTTGCAAAACGTGTAGAGCTTCATAGAAACGTTAAACAAAGAGAAAACGATATGAGGAATTAACATGAGGATGTAATGAAGTTGGAAGATGAAATTGTAGAGGAGATGAGAGAGTTCATGATTTGCGCTCGCCGCGACGACGCATAGCCATTATGCTTGCTGGCGCGCGTTAAATTAGGCAGGAACTGCTCTCACCTGACCACCATCGGGGTCTTCCGCGGTCTGTGATGCTCGTAGTATTTCGATCAAGGTTGGATAGAAATGAGCACATCGGTTATTCCCTTGGCGGTTCGAAGGTAAATGAAGACGGCAAACACGTGAGAGCTTGGTAGAGACACGCTTGTTGCTCGAATGGAATGGTCAAGTAGAATTATAGGTGTTGTGGCTGTCAGGTGCCATCAGATGGTCGGTGAAGATGTATAACACGTGGTTGCTCTAATCTCGAGTGACTGGACCCATTTTTCCCACCCCAACGGAGACGGCAGTTAATGGAGCTTGGCCTCAACTGGAAATTAATCATCGTACCCGGCCGAAGTCGCAACATGCGATCGTGGTGGTCAAGATGGGACGGTTTGCAGGTGTTTGCCTTGCGAGGATGAGGTGACTTGTGGACCCCTCGGATTGCAAGAAGCCGCCCGTGTTGCTCGGAAGCCGGGCGGAAGTGATTAGAAGCCATGATAGGCCGAGGCCGTTTAGCGAGCACTCTAATTTCATTCAATTCTAAGCTAGCGCGCCGAGACCATGCAGGTACGGGCATCTTAATAATTCAAAGAGCCCTCCCTATCGCACCACGCTCTTTATATCTCTCGTTGCCCCTTTGCGCGCCGTTGTTCCTGCAGTACACTTCGCATGCGTATACCACCACTCTTTCACCCCACACGTCCTGCTGTCTTGCCCGTCGCTTCCGCAATACAAACAACACTCTCCTGAAACTCACCACGACATCGCGCGCCATTGCGCCACCCCTCCACGATGGATATCGTTCTCGAGCTCTTCGATACCTTTGTGTTCGATTCCGTATATGCTACCGTGCTTCCTGCTAAAGCGCCTGCCTTCACCACCAATGCAACTCTTGCGACACTCGATCCCCCGTTGGCACACAACGCCTGGGAATATGCACCGTCAACCCAATACATATCTTTCCAGCCAGGACCAGCTGCGTACATGAGCCAATGGACACGGGACGACTGGCGGCGACAGGGCTTGTCTTTGTATCTCATTACCTGGTATGCCTATCCCCGCTGCTAGCACTTCTAAATACCAGTTCGACTGACTTCAATTAATAGGATATTCGGTTTGATCACATACTTCGTATTCGCCACTCTATCCTACGTCTTCATTTTCGATAAAGCCACATTTAGCCACCCAAAGTACCTCAAGAACCAGATCAAGCTCGAGATCAAACAGACCTTCAAGGCTCTCCCTGTGATGGCTCTTCTGACAGCACCCTGCTTCCTCCTCGAAGTGCGTGGATACTCGCTCCTATACGACACAACAGCAGAGGGTCCAGGAATGTGGTACAACTTCGTCCAGTTTCCGTTCTTTATTCTCTTCACCGACTTCTTCATTTATCTAATCCATCGCGGATTGCACCACAAGGCTGTCTACAAACACCTCCACAAATCCCACCATAAGTGGATTATGCCAACACCCTTTGCGTCACACGCTTTCCATCCTATGGACGGCTTCGCGCAGAGCATCCCTTACCACGTCTTCCCTTTTGTCTTTCCGCTACAAAAATTTGCCTACGTCTTCTTGTTCATGTTCATCAACATCTGGACTGTTGCCATTCACGATGGTGAATACGTTGCGGACAACCCGATTATCAATGGCGCTGCATGCCACACCATGCATCATCTTTACTTCAACTTCAACTACGGACAATTTACTACTCTCTGGGATCGCCTTGGCGGAAGCTACAGGAAGCCCAATGATGAGCTTTTCAAGAAGGAATTGAAGATGTGCCAGGCCCTGTGGAAGAAGCAGTCCGCAGAGGTGGACCAATACGTCGTAGCAGTGGAAGGCAAAGATGACAGGAACTACCTGCCTGACGAGCCAAAGAAAGTCCGCTAGATATTGAGTATTGGAGAACGGCTGCGGTTTAGATGATATGATGGGATGCCGTTATGTGAAAAAGGATTTGTAGAAGAAATGGCGCATACCTTGAAAAAGGAAGGCGGCGGGTGAGTAAATCTTGCTTTCAATGTACATATTCTTCGATGCTTCACGGCACGGGTTTTGGAAATCATGGCATCGCAAAAGCGAGCGCCTCTTTTAATACTCCATTAGAATTTCATACTTAACTTAACATCTTAATACTGGTGGATCGATCCAGTGACAATTAATCTCTCGAAATGTGTGTTGCTCCTCTTCTCTTCCGCTGCACCTTTCCTCTCCCCTGTCCACTCACCTCGTCTGCGCACCAGGCCCCACCTTCCTACAACACGCACAGCAGCAACAAAGAACCATCGACGCCGGAATCCACAACATGCCCACCAGTATCAAAGCAATTTCCAACACCGGAAACGACTCCCTCACCCTGTTCTGCACAAAACTCAACACCTCTTGCGGCGCCGCTACACCGCTAAACTTATAATCCCCAATACTTGCAAGCTCGACCGCGCGATGCCACACATCTAGCAAATTCTGATATCTACACACCCCTGTATCTCCGTTCCTCAGCGTCGCGGGATCCGTAACGTGTTTAAGTCTCAGCGACTCCGTACCGGGTATAGGGCTGCTGTAGCAGTAGCCCAAGGGACAATCATCCGAGACTGTGTTGTCGTTGAAAAGGGTTCGACGGAGCGTGGACGGGTATGAGAGATGCCACTGCGTGCTTAGGAAGAGGAGTGGGGCGTGGGAGTCGGATGTCCATTGTGTGCCGTTCGGGTGGACCAGAGTAAAGTACGTGTAGCGCTTGTGTGCGTTGAGGCCGTCGTGGCAGTAGTCGGCTAAGGAGCTGGTGTAGAGGTGGTTTGCGATTATAGACTGGTCTTGGTTGGCTGGCTTGTAGGAGCTGTAGGATTTGTTTGAGCTCAAGAGGTCGTCGCGGCTTTGTAGGCTGTGGAGAGATGCCTCGATCGAGGGTGCTGGTGGAGCGATGGAGGCGCGAGTCACTAGCGTTTGCTGCGTAAACCCATTCTCATGGTCAATGACTATAATAGTCCCTTTTCGCACTTCGTTGTCTGGCTGATACCGCGTGACAAGCGTTATGTATGATGTCGATATCTCTGTCACTGGGACGGAGGAGAGTGGCGTGATGGAGCTGCCTTGATATACAGTTGGTATGCTGAATTTGTGGCGATTTTCTTGAAAATCGATGTCGATCTTCGTTGATGCAGACGATAGAGTTGTTGTAGGGTTTGTGGCGATGCTATCGGCTTGCAGCGATCTATGGACCAATGCTTCTGCGGACGAGAAGGCCAAGAGGCAAGTAATAAGATGCTTCATGCTGAATCTTGACTCATGCAGTCCTCGAATTTTAAACGTAGTATGCGTGACGATGTGGGGAGAACCCCGAACAAGATGTGAGTATACCCTTAGATGAGATGCTTGGGTTTCGGGTAGGATGCGATGGTGGATAGATGCTGGTGGTGTGTACAGAATCGATTCTCGAATGAGGTATTTAATGACACAATGGGGAACACATAAATCTTGCGTTAATTTGAGCTCAATTCAAACGGTTGGGACCTGAAATGGGGAAGTGCTAGCGAAGTGTCAAACTCGTCCACAAGGGACCTCATTTGGGTGAGACCTACTTCATAAGCATTTTTCCCCAGACGCTAAAAATATCAAAAGACCTCACAAGCATCCTCGTAGTTGCTAGAAAGCACTTCAAGCTCCCGGTGGACATCCACATTAACCTAATAGGAAAGAGCTCGTTCATAGGGTGTCCTCATGTGCACTTGCTCCGTAGAAGAGTGCCTCCCTGGCTCAACTTTGGTACAAAATTAAGCACAACCCAGAAGTGAGCCGGACACGTAAAGCGGACTGCAGCGAGGCTTTACCCGAATAACTTATCAAGGTGGCAAAAATTCAGACTGGAAATGGCTCCTTTGAAATTACATCCTGCATTGAAGTCAACAGTAACAATAAAGAGGGATGAGTAGAAGACCCAATAACCGACACACGACAAAAGCAACTGAACCACAAATCAAAATAACGCTTCAAGCAACTCAAGAACACCACCTTTCCCCACTCGACATGTTCTCCCCACAACGTTGTATCATCACAAACGGTATGTTCGTCACAATGGTGTGTTCATCGCCAATAATATGCCGTCACGGAATGTTCTTGTCGATGCGTCTTGTCAATTACGGACGGCATTGTTGAACTTCAAATCCAGGTGATCCAGCTGATTTCGAAACACTGCGGCAGAATTCGGGTCATCGGACATTGAATAAGAAGGGGGCAAGAGCTCGTCGTCTTTCACTTTGAGCTTCTCTGGGAGTTCTAGATCCAGCATGCTTTGATATGGAGTGTTGGGAGAATTAACCGAGGAGAATTCAATGTCCTTATCCTCCGCGTTGGATAACTTTTGTCGGCGATGTGCAATGTACCAAACTGGGCCGAGAAGAAGGGCAGTTCCGAGAAAAGGTAGGATATATAATAGTATGAGCATTAAGAGGTCGTAGGTGGGTGCATTAGACCGCAGTATGTTTCGAATTTGGATCAAGGTGTCGTTCGACGGGAGCCGGGGCTCGTCTCGTGGCACATGGTGCTCTGGGATAGCAGATGTAGAGACTTCCTGATAACTGATGTCTCCATGATGGATGCCTGCAACCCAAATTTTGTCGAAATCCTTCCAGTGACAGACCTCGGATGAGTTCACTGAGGGTGCGCCAAGGAGGACGAAACCATGAGCAGGAAGAGCCATTCTGAGTATGTCGTCGTAGGTATTTCTCCATTCAGTACTGATTGCATAGATCGATGTCTCGTCACGGGGCGTGTAGAAGTGGATGTAAGTTTCGAAACCAAGTCTTGGGTAATGGCAACCAGGAACTTGCTGAGGAATATCGCTGTGGTAGAAACTTAGGCCTAGGAACGCGCGGCCCAAAGAAAAAGAGGAGAAAGTGGTTAAGAGGATGACCAACCTAAAGAATGGACGCATATTGTGTGCGGGTATGACGATCGGATGCTACCGATGCTGGACTGATGATGGTGGATGGGTGAGTGTGAAGCGAGAGTGAGAGAGTGATGAATGTGTGGAGCCCGAGTTTTATTGATGAAAGTAGGAGCGAGTGTTGCGACTGGCTCGTAAACAAGTTTGGCAGAGTATGAAGGATGAATCGAGTGAGGGCGAACTTGCTTTGGACGACACAAAGGTCGCGACAGTAGATGAAATGAGAAAGTACGATGAGATGTCCCACAACAGCATAACATGGCAACACAGACATGAATGTATATTCACAACATACAAAGCAACTGTCTTTACTCTTTAAATATTTCAATGTTATTTAAAGCTCTACTCCATCGAGTACCGCGCTCTTGTAACCCTCTAAACCATTCACTAACCGACCATGTCATATCCATTATTCAAAATCTGTTCTACCGCCATTCACCTCGTTTACCGTACCAAAGCTACTTATCTGTCTCGCTGTGTCTCTCCAAGCGTCTTCTCACTTTTCATACCGACAATCGGTAAGAGAACCGTGTATGGGGGTTACTTGTCGCTCCCGACCGCAGCCCAATCCATACAACTCTCTCTCTCTTGGCACATTCTTTTGATTTCTGGCCTCGACGTTAAGTTTTCCTAGCAGTAATTTAGCGATATTGCAAGGCCATAGCTCTCAGCCTACTCTGCCTGAATGCTTTGTCGAGCACAGCTCTCTCCTGATTCCTCGCAAGGGGGCTGGTGGTGGCGACATCGGCAATCCTTGCCAGTCCGACATTAATCATGATGCGTGGAGTCATCTCCACGCAGTCTTCGGTGACTGTCGAAATAATGTTCGTCGAACGAAAAGTATTCTTCAGCTGCAGTTTCCGTAAAATTCCTAAGTACCATTGACAGGAAGTCCTTGGGGTTAGTCGAACTCCTATCATCGTCAAGGGCCTCCAGCATGTCGTCATCCTACATTGACATCGGGCTGTAAACCGCGAGTTCCTAAGTGAAGTTCCCTTGAGCAGGGACTCGAATTCAGCGAGGGCATATCCACCGAGCGTTCGACAGTGACCTGGAGCTTGCGATCACCGAACCCGTCATAGTCTTGTTTCTGGACCGCACAGGTGGCGAGCCAGAGGGCGACACGCACTACCTAGGTGATAGTATGCATAACTGTCTCTGGGTTATTTAAGGCAGCAGGCGACCCATGTGCTGAGAGCTGCAAGCGGTTGATGATTTGGACAGCGAACTCATCCAGAGTTGAGGTCGGCACCGCCTGCTCCTCCGAAGCACTTGAGGACACATCATCGAAGGGGATCTCACACGCGTCGTCGGTGCTTAGCCAAGCAACGGCATTCCCGCACGCGATAAGCGTCATGTGGACGATGAAGTCAAGGAGTAACTTCTCTTGGGGTCTCACCGTGGGTGAGGCGTCTGCGGCCACGTCATTCAATACAAAGGCCATAGAGGAGGTGATAGGACGGGGTGGTGAGAGGATGAAGAGTGATGGAACTGACAGCTTGATGAGCGTGATGCTCGCTCTAGTTGTGGAGTCGGTGAAGGTATGGTGGATGTCCATCTCTGTTTAGTGGCTTGGTAGAGGGTATTGGTAGATTGTGTGATGATCGAAGTTACTTGGTTTGGGCCACGTGATCGATAGTCGAAAGGCTTTTTTGAGTACTTTCGGTGGAGCGGTCGAAGAGCAGAGAAGAGGTAGAAGGGGCCTTTTTTAAAGCAAATCCCCTAAGAATTACACTGCAGAACAATTTGCGCATGCTCTGACTTACCCTGTCAGTGATATTATCTTATATCTTGTGAACCAGTCTTGAAGCTCACATCAGTGGCCCCATGCCCTTTTTGGGATATATGATTTCGTAAATCAGCAGGAAAATGGCTCAGATCCCGGGTATCGGGGCACTTCAAGGCTGAACTTGGACCTTTTTCATCCTCGCAGGCCCCAATCTTTGGTTCCCTTTAGTAAATTTTCGGTGAAAATGTTCACACAGCAACCTCATTCTTTTTGGATGCACTCGCTTAGACTACCCACGAATAAATCAGAGCAGAAACAGCGGAACGGAATGAGAATGTGTCTTGTGATATTTTGTCTTTCAAGAGTTGATTCGCTGTTTCAGTGCGAAATCGTGACCTTTGATGCCAGCAGGATGCTCACAAAGCGACCTCGATCCTCTTGTAAGACGTTCACTCTCGTTTAGAACGCGACTTGCCCTAAACGAGCATGAGAGGAAATTACTGAGGCTGTGTTGAAGCTCTTCTCGGCTTGCTGGAATTCTTTGGTGTCCGTCGACAGGTTCTCCCGCATTGTAATGCTCACCGAAGCGACCACACCTCTTTATTGCAATATGTCTATGGGCTTACCCAATTTAAAAGAATGTAATGACTGTGGAACATAGTGAAGTTCCATTTTTGGTATTTCTGATCTCACAATCAATTGGTGATACTGTTGGGAATAATTCCGACATTGATTACATGTTGTAGCTAAGGCTGTCTTATCTGATGTATAACAAACCCAACTTGAAAAAGATATGAGTAGGTATCATGTGCCTTTTATGGCGTGTGGGTCGTCTGGGTAGAAAGATATGGAAAGTTGGGCGTTTGGCTTTCAGACGCAGACTCTCAGCAAATGAACATTGTGGGTGATCCGACGATATCATCGCTGGCGAAAGAAATTATTATAAACTGGCCAGATTTTAATTCAGGAATTTATAAATATGATTCATTGTGTTGGTAGCTAGCTAGCGAGGCCCTGAAACATGTGGACTTACTTACTGAGTCCGAAAGGATGAGGTCAAGAATAAGTATTAGGGTTAATTTGGCATAACATAAACGGCATCCGATCGCATCGACTTACCCGGCTTGCTTCGATTATCGCTTACGTCTTCATTGACAGAGGTCCTCGACTAACTTAGGTAAGTGGATACCATTCTTCCTGGCAACAATGTGATCGAAATGAGAGATCGTTTTGAGGTGCGTTCTCAAAGATTAGACAGATGACTCGCGAAAATAAGCCCATTGTATGATTGCACTTCTACCTTTATGTATTAACTCTTTCAAAGACTTTGCGCCCCCCAAACCCCTGAAAATGCAAGGAACTACAAATCATGCTAAGCAATTCAAAATGCGATCCCGCTCTTCCACCAATGATCAGCAGTATGCCAACTGATGAACCCCATGGACCAACACCACCATCCATCCCCTTCAACGCCAAAACCTAGCCCTCGAAGCGGTGAAATTGGGATCGGCTCGAACAGCCATACTCCACCTTTCGCAAAATCATCACACAATAGCGGAGCTGTGTGGTACATCCAAATGTGAACATACAGGAATGTGAAGGTACGCATCGCCCATTTAGGTATATGATTCTGTATGCCTGTCTGTCGAAGCCCTTCTGAAAGAAGAACTTCAACGAAAACAGCAACCGCCTGGAGCAGGAAGAAGCGTATCGGGCCCATAAGAGGCCGTGTAGGTCCAAGACAGGTGTAACTACCACATGCATGCAGAACTCCGGATAACCCGAAGGCAATCACCAACTGCAAAAATTTGGCCTGAGGTGACTTTGGGTTCATGCCCATGATCTCAATAAGCTTTTTGCTCGGTTGATCAAACGCAAATCGGAAGGTTTGATGCCACCACCCAGACCACCAGCCTGCGAGACCGCGGTCTAGTACTATATCATATGAGCCCCAAGTTTCTGGATACATCCAGGCTTCAGCACGCGCACCAAGTATCGAGGGTCCAAGTATGCCAGAGAAAAACAGGGGCGCCAAGGCGAAAATGGTTTCCAATGCCCACTTGATTGCGAACTGAGATACAGTAAGGCGAAACATCTTAAGCAGAATAGGGTTACTGGTGAGAATCGCCGGGTACAAGGATGGTGGGGGTTGATCCATGAGGCCCCAGAAGTAAGGATCATGATTTCTTAGAGCCATGAGGGTATCAAGTAGAAGGTAGCCAATTGCCAAAGTTTTTGCGTTCGCAATCAAAAGCTCACGCCTGGTGGCATAAACCTTCGTTTGCCCAGAGTGTATGCGGGATGAGTGCTTGGGCGGATTTGACGTGCTTTGACGCAACTGTTCTTGCACCCATTTCGGCGGCGGAGCGAGGCTCGATGTTCGCCAGTTCCAACCTACACCCCTGAAGTTACAGAAAATATCCAAAACCCAGTCGAGGCGCTCGGCAAAGGGTTCGAGAGGGAAGGGTTGCCAGGCAAAGTCGCCATGGCGTTCACTCGGTCCAAAGTGCTCATGCGGTTGTGCGTGGCCATTAGAGGCAGGCTCTTCGATGGTCCCATTCCCTTGACTCTTGTCTTTTGAAGTGACCGTTCCAATTCGGTCCCCCTTTTCTTTCTTGTTGGTTTTGAACACCCCTTCCGTTCTTTCAATGCGCTGGAAATCCGTCTGCGCGTCGTTCGCAACTAAGATAGCTCCCACCCATAATACACTCCAAGCTGAAATTAACCCAAGTCCAAATGACGCAGTCGGAGCCTTCGTACGCGTGTATTTGATCGAATATGCTGCAAAGGCTGTGATCCAGGCAAAGGCGAGAAAACGAGCGTTGCGTAACCAGGGGCGATTTTGATGCGGGACTAGCAGATAGATGATAACGACTAACGCTCCAAGCGTTCCCCATGGGTACACAAAAGGCTCGAAATCACCGTTTCGAATACCTTTTTCGTACAAGGCAGCGTGCTGTTGTGTCACCTCATGGTGAGTTCGTGGCCAAGTGGAAGGGGCCATGCTAGCTCTTGAGCGTGTGATGTGCGTTCTTCGTAAGAAAACAAAGGGAACTGCAGTTTTATAGCATAGAAAACACAGACTAAAAGAAACTAAGACCAAGACCCGCAAGAACGAGACGATGAACGTGGCGTGTATGATTCGTCTTGCAAGCCATGAGATGATGACGCACATGTCTGCATCAATTTACCGAGGCCGCTAAGCCTAGTCGGATATCGAGCTACGAACTTTATAACACCAAACCTCTTTGATCGCGATATCTTCAACCAACGCCCATAGCAAGGCCCAGCTAGGCCGCACTCTCATTACATTTGTTTCCTGTAGAGCCTCCGGCGGGAGCAATCAGTCATCATGGTGAACATCACAGAAAAGATCAAAGAGTACGCAAAATATTGAAAATCTTCAAAATGCCAAGCATTGACACCCCGCAGGATCGAGGCGGAGATGGCGAGGACGCAGAGTTGGTGTTTTCCTTCATATACACTTCATTGCTTGCTAACGAATGACAGAGAACAAGGCCACTGGTATGAACGCCAACTTCAAATCGACATAAGATCACGGGGACGGCTGACATTTCTCCACCAGAATACCATCTCGGCCTTCTCAAAGGGTAAAACGATCTCTAAACTACCATATCTCGCAGGTTATCTAAGACTTCTCAGCAAACTTGCTCGCTATAGAGCCCAGCTTCTCGAGCCCGGTCCTGGCGCAAGTTCCGGCGGCGGCCAGGGCTTCGATGTTCAAAAAAGCGGCGATGCTCGAATTGCTTTAGTCGGCTTTCCGTCTGTTGGAAAATCAACCTTTCTATCCAAAATCACAAAGACCAAGTCTGAGATTGCTGCATACTCCTTCACCACACTAACAGCAATCCCCGGTGTTCTTGAGTATGGAGGCGCTGAGATTCAAATTCTCGATCTTCCGGGTATCATCGAAGGAGCATCCGAGGGAAAGGGAAGAGGAAGACAGGTCATCTCAGCCGCAAAGACGAGCGACCTGATTCTAATGATACTGGACGCAACGAAGAAAGCGGAGCAGCGGCGGCTACTAGAGGCCGAACTAGAGGCAGTAGGCATCCGTCTGAACAAAGATCCACCGTAATGACGCCCTCATAGAATTCCCCCATGAACCTAATACCAAGAATAACACTAATTATGGGTTCAGTAACATCTACCTTAAGGTCAAGACTGCCGGCGGCATGAAGATCACATTTTCTGCCCCACCAAAGTACCTTGACGAAAAGATGCTCTACAACATCCTGCGCGATTACAAGATGCTGAACTGCGAAGTCCTCGTTCGAGACGAATACGCTACAGTAGACGATTTTATCGATGTCATTATGAAGGATCACCGCACATATATCAAATGTCTGTACGTCTATAATAAGATCGACTCCATCAGTCTCGACTTCCTCGACAATCTGGCCCGCGAACCGCACACTGTGGTCATGTCGTGCGAGCTTGATTTGGGGATTGACGATGTAGTGGAGCGATGCTGGGATGAATTGAAGTTGATCAGAATCTATACGAAGAGAAAGGGGATCGTTCCAGATTTCAGCGAGGCTTTGATCGTGAGGCGTGATAGCACGATAGAAGACGTTTGCGACCAGGTGCATAGAACGCTGAAGGAGACATTCAAGTATGCACTTGTTTGGGGCGCGAGCGCGAGGCATGTACCACAGAGGGTGGGGCTTGGACATTTCGTAGCAGATGAAGATGTGGTTTCGATTGTGGCGAAGTGAGACAGTGTTAGGATACAATTTTTCGCAGGTCAAAGTTAGGAGGCGATTTGTGTGGGCATCAAGTACTGTAGCTTAATCTAACATGTCCGCCTACACCCCGCACTCATTCTTATCTAACATCTTGCTGCCGACATCTTTATAGCTGAAAACTCCTTGAGTTTGACAGTCTCAATCGAGCTCAGCCGCTGGAGTAGAAGTACTGGTAATCAGCCCCACAACCGAAATTCTAGTTCATAAGTTGATAATCCAGATTACACCAGGGCAACCTCTTTCCCTCTAGAATTACGATGTATCTCCAGTCAAAGAAGGGCGGGCGTGAGTAATCTTCCAACCAAACAACGCACGTCAAACAAATCTACCGACTTCCACAGCACACACTTCGCCCGCTGTCAACACTAGATCCTAACCAAACTATCTCTAAATCACTTCACCTTGCATATAGCCCAGCTAATGCCACAAATGTTCATATCTTCAATCCAAGACTCTATGGCACATTGGTAGCGCGCAGCCGCAATATCCCCCCAGCCGTTGACTCGTATCTTCCGCGACCTGGATGTGTCGTCGCCGTAGATCAAGCTGGCAGTCGCGGAGATGTCGTAAGTCCGAACCTTACTGGAGTCATTATATTTTGGTTGCGGGATACAGGCTTAAGTAGGAAAGGAGTGAGACGAGACTGGACACGACAGTTGGGAAGAAGCTTGATCTGACGGACGGGATGACGCAATAGCAGGTATGCGAGGACGAGATGATGTTTTGTGGCGAGGGCAAAATAGTTGGGATGTCAAGCTTGGGTGTAATTACATACTTCGCGTATACTTATCAGGACCACTAAAAGAAATTCCGACAAAACCTCATCAATACAAGCCATCTACACCAATCGCCAAACCCTCACAAGTTTCGCACCAGTAAAAACCGCCCCTAACTCATCATCCGCTCATGCTACTCATAACTAAACCCAAAGCGTATTATATCAGCATTTATCTCGAGTTGGTAGTACATCTACACCCCTAAACACCACATCTTCCACATACAACCATAGGATTATGAGAACAAGGAGTCTATAACTATCGGCCATTTGTCATAGCACCGTTTACAGCGTCCTAACACTAGGGTAGGAAGTAGACGTCTTCAAGCACGACTATCCTAATCGCCTTATCTAAGGCGTCTAGAACCTATTCATACCTTCCCCTCGCTAATAGCGCCTTTCTATTACAAGACCTATTCTTCTACATCTGCTCTTTCTAGATGCATACTAAAGAGAACCTTCTACTTATATGCTTAATCTTAATACTGCTACTATAATCTGGCCTAGGCTGCCAGAGTCGCGTGTAATAGGTTCAAGCATGAAATTTAAGAGTATCGAAAATATCGCGAATGTCTCTGCCTGCCAAATATGAATTCTATCTCCCTCTTCCTCTGATACAGGCTGAATCATTGATCTAAAGCTGGCGCTGTCCGCCCTTATCCGAACATGCTCTCAGTGGGAGATTCATCCCTTTGAATCCCGAAGTGACTCAACGCACCTTAATGTCCGAATTTAAATTATCAATTAGCGCGGTACTCTGTTTTGTAACAAGAACCATGCCAGCGAACTATTCTTTTCCCTACATGCCCGCTTCAAGGCGTCTCGGACGGGTTCCTTGAACATTGCAAGATCGTATCCACGTTCTTGATAATTTTTAAGTTCTTCAATATCTCCAGCATTGAGAGCGATCATGATCGCCTTGATGTCTACGCTAGACGCACCTGATATAGCTTCTGTGGAGCCATCATCGTAGAAATCCCAATCTTTGTATTGCTTCGCGGTCACAATGTACGCGACTTCTTCGAGATGACGACCGACGTGCCGAACAACGTCAGGCACGTCTCCAGCTACTTTGATTCCGCAAAACATGCACATAGCCGATTTGTCAGGATCTGGTTCAACTTCATATTCTTTAAAATCAATAGATTTTAAGTTGGCCTTTCTCAATCCGTGCTTGTGACGTAGATGGAGCATGAACTCTTTCTTATTGGAAAATATTTCTAATCCTCGACATCGAGCAGGATGAACGGCAGGCGAGGTTCTCAAAAACTGGGGCTCGGAACACTGATACCTAACAGTTGCTCTGTGCTTTCGTTGTTCATGCTTCGCCCAAGCCATGCGCGTTGCGTATGATCTCCCTGCCGTGGCACATTGCTCGAACGTACACATATACGGTTTGAGATCTCGGAGGACGTGTTGCCTATCAAATGAGTTAGCATACGTATATTAGATCGCTTTACTTAATGGTGAACTTACTTCCATTCCGATTTGCGCATGATGAAGACTCTCTGACGACAGATATCACAAGTAAATGAGTTCTCTACACCCAGCTCTACAGGAGGAGGCGGTAGAATCATGTCCGCAAAATGTTCTTCGCTTGAGAGATCAGATCCGACTGTAACAGAGAAGACCGGTTCCGATGATCTTGGTGCACCGAACTCTGATTGCAAGCCACTATTTCTACTAGAGGACCTAGACCTCGAGGAATGTGGGCCTGTCACTCTCATTTTGCCTGTCCAGTACGACCGGTGGCGCCCGGGCATCGCCGTAGCACGGGCAGTGAGAATTGCTTCGAGATTTGTTCGCGCTTCTTCAAGCGGTGATTTCACTTCAGAATTGCGCCTTTCCATCGAAATCGGGTCTTTTCCTTCATCTCGCCCATCATACAAGAGTCTTATCCCATTGGCGTCATTTTGATTCATGGAAATCAATGTCACTTTCTCCTCTTGGTCTTTCTTTGATAGTGCCTGTTCTTGCTCGTCTTCTAGCATCCGTTTCTTATGCGCCTGACGAGCTCGCAATTCGCAAACTAACCACATGCGATCTTCTGGTTCGATCAGACCTAGTCCCAAACGCAAATTGGCTTCCCAGTTCTCGCGCAATCTTTCGATCACTCTGGATAGAACGGACAATTCTATGCGGAGAGAAGTGACGATGGACAGAGAGTGGGCCGTTGACATCGTCTCGGGAAAACTCGCCTCAAGATTCCTAATACGACTCAGTAGTTGGTTGAATTGGGCATTAGCGTCCTCTTTATCAAGCAAATAAATATTTGTTGTAAGGGACTCGATGTTACTGAAGATCAGGCTGATGTCGTTGTTCAATGATGGCAACGTGGTACCTGCGCTTGAGGATTTCTTATCTTGTGCCTTTTGCTCAGAAGGACATCTGTCTAGAAGGTGATTTAGCAGGGGAAAGTTGGACCCCATATTAGAATCAAGGTCTATTACATCCGAGTAGATAGAGTTTGTACGGTATAATGATGGAATCAGATGTTGGGCGCCCGGGAAATCGTCTTCCTCTGCGTCGTACCGAACTCTCAAGCTTGACATCAGCTTGTTGTAATTAGTGGAGACGCGATGCATGGATGATATAGCTTTGTAACTTTCTCCATGACTTGAGGATGATGCCGTTACTTCATCCTCTACTTTGGCAGGTCTGTTCTCTATTCTCTGTTTACTGGCTCCGCCTGCGTTGTTTGAAAGTGGCTGCATAGTCTCTGCGGCAGCTCCAAGGTCTGAATGGGATGAATGCAAGATCTCTATGAGCCTCATATTCCGTAAGGCGAGCCTTTTGACCAAAAATACGGGAATTGCAGGATAGCGGTCGATTATGTTTCTGTAGAACACCCTCGCACCGAGTTCCAGGTCTTCAATGCCTTGCCAGTCCATAGGCTCTTGCGGCTGATCGGGAGATACCGGTTCATATAGATCCTCTGAGCTTACTTCTACGACAACATGATTAAAAGACTGGATATTCGTCTGGCAATCAGGTAAAATTTCTTCGCGTTGAAGGCTCGCAGAATGAGATTCGTTCGGTAGTTCAAGGCGATCAAACCACCGGTCCAGAGGCGTCTGCTTTATTGTCATGTTCGTTTCTTGCTCCATTCCAGGGAAATCAATAATCTGGCTTGTCATGAGAGCATCTAAGAAGCTATCTGTTCCTTCCGAATCTACACTGCTAGACGAAAAAGAGGGGCTGCGTTGGAGGTGTTTTCCATCGGGTCCCGGATCAATCAGTTGGACAGCGGATGAAAAATCTACCACTTCCTGGGGCTCATCTACGAGTTGTGGACGTTCTCCGAAAAGGAAAAGATCCTCCTCTGTTTGAATCTCTACAATGCGATCCGCTTCGTCGATCTGCTTGGGGCGAACCCATTCTAGATAGGTGGTCAATTGGCATTGTCGGCTCGAATGAATCGTTAGCATCGAGAAACCATGCGATTTGAAGCACTTACCAAACAATACAACGTGTCAGCTGATCCGGGACAGGGACGGGGCCAGCACATCTCAGACATTGTCCCGGTTTCCAGTCACTTTCAAGTATCTTCACAGCCATCAGAACTACCGACCCCACGGTCACCGTGTCCTCCCATGTCTTCGTGGTTATAGGTAGCTCAGGATGATGTGGGTTAAATAACTTGAATTCGCCGCGGAAGAATTTCCCTTTCTGATCGGGATTTAGGAGCCGCGACACGGTTTCAGACATGCCCTAAATATTTTCAGTAAAACAATACGAGACCAAACGGTGTTAGAGACCATACATCCCAAGTTCTAAGTAATTCGTGCGGTAATGAGCGCTCTTGTCCTGAAGGATCGATGAAAGATATAGAATCAGGCACAATCTCTACTAGATAGTGGGGCACTGATGGATGATTAAACGCCTTCAGTACTTTGAGTCTGTCTGCCTCGCTGTAGTTCTTCAGGGTCTGGAGCAGTTCGGAAACTGGTACATTGGCCAAAGACCTTGATGCATAGGTTCGGTTCGTGGTGGGTCTGTTCAAAGCTGTCCCTCAGTCATTAAAGGCCATGAATCTAAACTCGCATTTTATTCTCTGTGAACTACCCACTTTGTAGTTGAACGTCTGAGTTTTTAAGAGCTACCCGTCTTAGCCTCTTCAACTTCCCGTACACATTCTTGTAATCGGGATTTGCCTCGCCATCGAACTTCACCATATTCTGATGATCAGCTTGTATAGCTGCCTTTACTTCCAGTTTGTACCCGATGCCAGCGGAGTGTTCGTCGACAACCTGCGAATTGGGTTAGCGATACGCATGACCATCTCCAGGGCTAAGCCTACCACTTCTCCCAGTGCTGCAGTCGTGCGCGCCTCATAATATGTATAGACTGTTATACGGTCCTTAGTGCAAAGGTCAAGCTTAAGGAAGTCGTCCGCCAAATCAATCAGCTCATCGGAGTGTTGCTCTAAGGCGGCATTGAGCTTTTCGGGTACTTCTGTTAGGGCCGCTTTAGCCATCTTCTTGAGGAGCCGAACTCGTTTCCTTTGATCAGACCCACTACCCGCATGAGGGGTACCGAAAAACATCAGTCCTTTCGTGGAATTGTACGCTAGGTGTGCGTCATCTAGTTGCGTGATTACCGCTTGGGACGCGAGAACAAGTGCCTATGCAGAGTAAGTAGGCCCGTACTTTTAGAAGTTAGATCCATTCAACGCACCCTTTTCACGACAAGCCCGCCAAGGCTGTGCGCAACAAAGATCAACGGTCTTTCCTGCTCCTATGCAGATATTGGTTTGGTACAGTCACGGCATCACTATGTTCAACCTACCTGATCTGAGTTTCTCTCATTTGTCAGGTTGCTTAGGAATGCTTCAGCCAACCCCTTAATCCTTATCATGTTTTTTCCAAGTTGAGGGTTGATATCCGCATCATAGCCGTAAACGAGGACGCGGGCATCGTCGAGGTGCTTTCGAAGCTCCCAGGGCCAATAGAAAGATGTCTTAGTATGCATCCATGTGTCTTCAGGGCCCCCGTTGAGACCATGAAGAAAGACAATGCTTGGTCTTGTTAGCGATTACTTGATGAGGTGGATGCACAGCATGTTGACCGAAAACTTACTCGACCTTGCTGTCCGCTCCACCAAAAAGAACTGTGAAACCGCGGCGATTGATCAGTGGACATTGTTCTGCAGCTGCAACGGTCGCCATGATCCATAAGCTCAGGCTTGAGTATGCGTCGTAGCTGGCGTTAGACAAGGCTGATTGTGCCTACGTAAGTCGGCCAGGCGCGCAATTGATGCAGGAACTATGTCGCTGGTTTGGTCGTCTTTCGGAGACGATCCACCAATCTATCGAAAAGAGGGCGCGTCTATGCGAGATCAAAGAAGAATCTGAAGGGTATGTTGTGGTGTTCCCATCTGAGCGGGCAGCTGAAGACTGAGGGACGAGGCTGAGAATACATTTGGCGCTGTGACGTCTTCCTGCATGTCATCAGTTCCACCTCGACACTCTATTTCCCCGAACCGACAGACCCCCAGTCAATCGATAGTACATTGCGCCTCCCCCTATCACGCTGCTTTGACTATAGATAGGCGCTGTCTCCGCTACCGTCAGTACTACCGGTTAATCTGGCACAAATGAGTTACCCTAGGCTCAATTAGTAGACCTAAAATCATTAACATCCAATAGAAGTGCCAAGTGGGTGGGGTACGCTCGGGCCTGATCCGACGTTAGTTCAAT
>BLYF01000045.1:666803-715568 GCA_014905255.1 Herpotrichia juniperi | reverse complement strand
GGCAAATGAGCAATTTTGCGAACTCCAAACCACAAGAGTTGCTCTAATTGCAATAGAACAAACAGTTAACTCAGGTTAACACACACCTTACCTCTTCCACTACACTTACCCGATTGAGCCTAGGGTAACTCATTTGTGCTAACTGAAGCTTGAAACTCGTCTTACTGCGAGCAGTATCCAGATTTCCGCACGAGGTCATTTACCGGTCTTTGCTTTCTGTAAACAGTTAATTTATAGGAAATTGGGTCGATAGATGTAGAGACATCAAGGCTTCCCGTTCGCTCAGCCCTATTTAAGCATGATACTGGCGGATTAGTAGTTAAGTGGGTGATCATTAGCGAATCCTTGCTGTTGTATATTTTTGACATTTTTGGCCCTGTTCCTTACAGCACTTACTCAAACAATAGAGAGATTTTGTAGCTTGCATAGCTAAGGGTTCGCAAGCCAAATATTCCCTGTTTGGCGCCATTCATTGCTCTGGGTCTATTTATAAGCTATGGCGGGTGAGCCATCGACTTACATTTAGATACCCAACGCAGTACGCCGAAATGGACGGAGTGACCCCAGTACTCTATAAGCACAGTGAAGCACACTTAATACTTTACCTAACAACTACTCCCTTTCAGCTCATCAGGCACAACCTTGGTCGTGCTCCCCTACACCATCTATACGATTCAGTCCCCAACAAGTACACACCGCCTTATCCACCCTGCCAATGTCTATAAAATCAATTCAGTTTCGCATGCATGCACCCGAACTACTCACGTCGAGTGGGAACATGCTATCGTTCTGATCCCAACATACAATTTATTAGTGGGCAGTCTTATTCGGCGTATCGCTATCTGTTGGTTCACTCGTATTTGACATGTTTCGATCGAGAGGCAGCCCCTCTAGGTTAACGGAGAACAAGACGTAGTGGAGCTAAACTAATCACCAACGACTTCACCGCAGACAAAAGCTCTCCACAGAAAAACCTGCCGCCAGTTCTCCATCACGGTATAGCTCACCATCCATGATGCCATGGATATAGCAGTCTCCGACGGTTTCAAACTGATCTCCAACTGCTCGAAGCACAATGGGATTAGGGGCGCCTAGAAAGACGCAAATGCGATCACCAAACTGTGTCTCCGCCGGCACAAGACCCATGTACTTATTCGCCAGCACTACAAAGCGCCTTCCGCTTATGCTCCGGTACAACGCTCTGTTGAAGGTATCGTTCCAGCTCAGACACCGAAGTCGGAAATACTCGTATCGATGGGGTCGTCCATACGTCTCGTTCCACTCTGGTATCTGGCTGTATGTGAAGAGCGATATCCAATCTGAAGCGAAACTTGGACCCGGAATCTCGTCGATTCTGTTGGAGAGGAGGGTCCGTAGGTAGGCTTCGGCGTTTGAGCAGCCGCTGGAGTAAGTGCTCGTCTGTTCACTATACGTTTCCAAGGTCTCTGTGTAATGTGGAGTAACATGTTGGTCCTGGGCGAATGTTTGCTGTACATTGTCTAGATAGACCGACCGTCCTTTAGGTTGATCGGTGGGCGGGTTCGACGTCGCGGCGGTGGAATACCGGATCTTCCAGTGCCGTCGCACATCACGAACTGACATCTTCGGGGCCAAGAGATGTGATCCGTCATTGTTGGTGGTGTTAATCGTTTGATAGTCTTTGCATAGTATGGTGCAGGATGCCGTATCCACGGTATCGTCGTAGAAGTTACGAAGTACAATTTGTTCCCAGTTTTGCAAGATCTCGAGATGCCGCACATTCGTGAGCCCAGCAGCATCTCCGCAGTCCTGGACAGTGCTGAAGGAGAAACCCATCAACTTTATCAATCCTGGACCACAGCCCTGGTTTACAGTCCAGCGAGAGTGCGTAGCGCAGGTGTGGCCGGCCGTCGCCAGTCAGGGACCCACGTCGGAATTCCAGGAGTAGTGGGATAGCGCCTCATCTGAAATAAGATGTCTGTCGATCCCCGCGCTATTGTGCGCCTTGCCGCTTCTTCATAGACTTGTTCAACGGTCTTTCTATAACTGATGTCGATCCCGCCTGGATCGTCCGAGATACCCACAAATGCAAACACCAAATCCCTGGGATCTGAGGCATCTCGACTGAGTCCATCGATGAGCTGGAAGAGCTTCCCTGGATCGCCGTTGTTGGTCAGCATGCGTATCCCGTGCAGCATCTTGAAGTCGAAGTCAAGGCCATTATATGGATCTTTCAAAAAACGAGACATGTATAGTCTCTCACTGGTCTGCATTGCCCATGCCAGGTCGTCCCAAGAGATCCTTGCTTTTCCACACCATATGACAGCTCGTTGTGCCACGACCAACTCCTGGACAGTCCAAGCGCGCCGCCACCAAGTCGCGTTGAGTAGCCAGACGATGTATGGATAATTGAACAACGCCTGAATGATGTGAAACCATAGAGTGCCTTTTGGGCCGACGTATTCCTGGTTCCTTTCTGATGCTTGAGGCGGCCATATCTTCACAACCTCTTGTAACATCTCTATCGCCGCGACCGCGTTCGAGGTAGCTTCTTGCAGCCAGACAATGACTTACCTGGCCGTTGCGTAAACCAGGCGCATTTGCTGAACTTGAGCTTTTCGTTCATCGAGATCATCTTGGTTGATACAAATGGCATCCACCCAAAGGCTCCTCACCTTACGTGGGTGCCGAAGAGCACTCAAGGCTGAGAATAGATTTTTCGTAACTTTGAGATGAGCTCCGTCGACTTCAATTGAAACGGGATCGTCAGTGCTGCCCCAGGTGTAGGAGAGGCAGACGTAAGATGGTGAATCGTCGAGCTTACAATGCTGTAAGTGGCAGACAATATGCCCTGTTTGACCCGGTGGTAGCTCGAGTATGCGGAACTCTCCTTGTGCCAGAGATGAGTATTGAAGAGGATTGGGATAGTCTCTCAAGTCTGCAACATCTGCGTGCCCCATTGCCTTCTTGCCTCCAGTGACGTGTTCAACACTCTTCTCCATTTTCTAGGTAGGTCGAGCTTTGAACTACAACAGTTGCTGGACAGGGCGAGATGAGACTCATCGCTCCGCCGTTGGCCTGTATATATACCTTTGTAACACTGAGCAGGTGGGGCAGTGCTATGAGGCGCAAAGAAAAGCAATGTTCAGAAGGGAGGTGGTGTACTCAGCCAAGCATCGCCTTCACTGATGCCTAGCAGCTGCGCCACACAAAATTAAAGGACATTCTCAGCGCGACCATCAAGACCTGATGCTCCTCAACAAGATCCTTGAACGTAGGCTAGAGCGACAATGTACATCCTTCACCTAACGCCTAATATTCACACACCCGGGTAGATTGAGAATCACGTGCTGTGGCAAGCGCAATATCCCACTCGAATACTGCCAGATCGGGCTAGGCCAACACACGTGATTCTCAATCTAGCTGATCTTATTAGTACAAGTGTGCCAGCTTTCGAGCTGTCAATTAGAAGTCGTCGCTCCTGGCTGCGATCACGACACCCACCGGCGTCCGCGATCGAGCGCCTCCGCGGCATCATTTTGATAGGCTGCATCTGCTGATATCCAACAAAATGATTTGCGATTAGTGGTCTTTCCGCTCGAAACAGATTCCAGTTAACCTCATGCCATAAACCTGATTCCCAGAAACATACAATTTGCTAATTTTTGTGATGGTAGGTTAAGAGAAAACAAGGCTTCCCGTTCGCTCAGCCCTATTTAAGCATAATACCGGCGGATTAGTAGTTAAGTGGGTGACCATTAGCGAATCCCTGCTGTTGTATGTTATTTTATTTTTTTTGATATTTTTTTGCCATAACCCAAAGTCCTGTATGATCAATGCCTCACATCCTCCCACAAAGGAAGGCCCAACCCACACCACTTCCCCTAAAGCAGACAAATAAATTAACACTAGCAACCCTCCCTTTAGCATGACATCTCCCTGTCCATCTCGCCCAGCCCTACAAAAAAGCACTCCACTAAACGAAGTAGCGCACGGGCCCACAACACACCATACCCACTCCAACCCAAACCAGCAATGATCCAGATGCGTAATTTCCTCCGCAACGCATCAAAGCAGGAGGAGCCCGACGATCTGGATTCCGGAAGTGCGGAAGTGGTCAGATTCCAGGGGATGGATAGCGCGGCTCACAAGGCATTGATACCGGTATTCTCGAGCTCCTGGGCGGAGGCGAGTCATGGAAAGTTGCCAGATTGGGAGACGTGCATGGTGGGCATGAGGTGATGTTCTGGAACGGGCAGGGCTTGCTCGAGAATACGATTTACGGTACAAGGCGGAAAGGGGTGGGTGGCGTTGAAAGCTGAGCTTATAATTAGCTTCGAGGAGTTTGGCGGTGGTGGGAAGCTGGGGGTGGCAGGTTCCGCTCGTGACGACAATGGCGTGAGCTGGGTGCTGAGGCTGGGTGACAACGGGGTTTCTGAACGTATGAATATTTTGATTATATGGGTACTAGATGCACGCCTATGCAATGTCGCGCTGGATGCTGAGATGCTACAGTATGAGTGTGACTGAGCGTCTTTGGGTATCAGTGACGGAAGAAACAAAAAGAACCCAAGCCAAAAGGAATAGGGATAAAGAAGAAACGATTATGCTCTGCAGCAGTGATATAAGTGGGCACCGAAAATAAGGCCAATGGCACCACCATGCCTGTAACCGTACCTTCCCAACCAGTCGGACGACGAAAGCAGCTGTAATGATATGTGAAATGCATAGTGATACAAAAAGAGACCCAGTGCGCCGGACGACCTGTGCTAATGCGAGTGATATTTTCATGCGTCAATGTCCAGGTTCGATGACGAGGAAAGGTGTGTTAGAGTTCTCGCGTATCGCACGAGTTCCCTGTGTATTGGTGGAGGCTTCATGCCCTTGTGTAGAGCCATTTTTGGACGCGTCCACACTACAAAGAGCGATCAAGAGCCACAGGCGAGCCAGCTTGAACCTGATAATCGAACTCGGGATGTTGAGGCGCGGTGCTTTGGAGATCGTCTTGTTGAGTATTGGGGCGGGTTTCAGGGCCCAATTGAGGATCTGGGACCTGAATGTCGAGCTTGAATGGTATTAGTATAGTTCGTGCAAAGTGACACTTGGATGGACGTGGACATACCGTCATGTACCCCGTACGTCGCAGCGGAATGATCCTGACGCCCTCCTTCTCCCCGGCATTTCGATTCCAGTCCTCTATCCACCGCTCCAGCCCCGCTAACTGTCGCTTCACCTTGGTGAGACCTACATCATCCCAGAGCCAAAACGTTGCCATGCCCATGACGGCGTCCAGCCATGCTCGAAAGCTCAGAGGATCGAAGGCCTCCATCAATGTGTCGTTGATTTTCTTGATGATGACTCTAAAGTCATCCTCGGTAATTAGAGGGTCCAATATCTCAGGATATAGATTGGCGAAGGTAGGCGCCAAATCCCCCTTCTGCATCCAGTCTCTTTTTATGCGGATGATACGCGTCGTGTCGTACAATGGCGAGTCCAGTGGGACATGCGGATTCGGATGGGGAAAGCACGGGTGCGAGGGCCCCCAAGGAATATCTGATGCGTTATCGTCAATATCCTCCACATCACCATTTGTCGTCCTAGAATGCATCGATGTCCTTCGAGAGTTTGGCAGCGATGCGCGAGTCGGCGGTTGAATCTTCCCTTTTGCGCCCGCTTCAATATCGTGCAAGTTGGGGCTGGGGACGGGGGCAAGATGTCCGCCATCTGCAAGCTCCTCCTTAGGCATGTCGAGTCTAGGTGTGGGCGGCTGCGAGGTGATAGGCAGGCTCCTGCGATCGCGCGGAAGCCCGATGCTCGTGCGACTGCTGTCGGCGCCGGTGGAACGCTCAACGAAGAGAGACGAGGGCGCAGGGCTCTGGCGGCTCCGGCGCTGCTCCGGCAGGGTCAACAGAGGGTATTCGTCGCGGGTGCCCGTTCTGGGCAGACTGTCGCCGAACTGGGAGTGTTGCACGGGGACGTTTGGCGGGACTGGCGTACGGGGTGTGCGAGGTGTACGGGGCAGGGAGTTTTGCGGGTTCCACAATCGTGAGCTGGGTTGGCGTGGGGTATTGGTGTAGAGAGAGCTTGGTACGAAGTTGAATATGTTTGTGAGGCTCCAGCGGGGCGAGGGGATGGGCGCAGACGTTCGCGGGGGCGACGAGGGCGAGCCGTAGGCTGCTGGTGACGCCGTTGTTGCTGTGGTGGGAGTTGTGATGGAGCGTCTTGGTGTTTGTGTTTTCGCGGGCTGGCGTGCGTTGCTTGCGCAGGACAGGCGCAGAAGCTAAGGGGAAACGCGGAAGTTGCCCTTGCCGACAGCAATAGTGGTCTGGGCACCGGCACCTGCATGGAGCAGAAGCGACAGAGCAAGACAACCACAGGCCACAACGGGAGACTCTGCAGAGGGAATGGCAATGAGATGGGGACGGGAGGGCAGAATGTCGGTCGATGGATGGTAGAGGGAATGGAATGGGGAGCTCAGATCTGGGTCACTGCACTGAGCGGCCACGCGGGCTTTTGGAGCAGTCGGTGTCACACTGGTGGAGGGAACGCCATGAAAGTTAGTTGCGGGAAGGCGGGACTGTTGCAAGTGCAGAGTTGCCAACGCCTGGTGCCGGTGCCGGTGCTGGTCCTGGTGCTGGTGCTGATGGGGGAGGCTGTCGCGTCTGGCACGCTTGGGAAGGACCTTCTTTTTGAGCAGCGCCCAAGATGCTGGTGCTGGTGCTGGTGCTGGCTCGTGTGCGTTGGGTCGTGGAGACTCTCGCCTTGCCCTTCAAGCCATTCGATGCCCTGTCCATGCACAGACAGGGCCCCAGCAAACGTCGGGACTCGCACGCCGCATGAAGTCAGGTCGTGGTCGACTGTCTGTCGTCGCCGTTGTGTCCATCACTTGCCCCCCGTTGTCAACGCCTCGCGGCTCAGGCCCCCGCGGCCCAGCATTGGCTGGCCCTCGCCAGGAACAGGAACACCAAAGCCTCGCACGAACCGACACAGTGACGTTTACGGCGTCGTTCCCGCGGCCCAACACCACCACCACCACCGTCACCACCTCCAGCCGGCCCTTTCCCCCTCCTATCACCACATTGCTGTCTGCCCTGCCCAGGACGCCTCATCCGGCATCGGAGCCCGTGGACCACCTCATCGGAAGCGTAAAATTGGTCCGTTTTGCAATGCGAAAGCCTCTGCTCTCAATCTTATACAACTTTATGCACCCTTTTGTGGTGATTGTGCACTTACTCGTGCACCGCGGGCATCAACCTAGCCTTCATCCGTACCATCCATCTGGTCATGGGGTATGCTTGTTGCCCTAACCTCATCCGCGTCGCTGGGTGCTAGGGCGCGCGCACTGCACACGCCGTTGCCTTGCCATTGAATCAGCATTGTGTATTGATACTGTCCATGCTTGTGGATTACGTTTATATACAGTTCTACATATTGTTATATAACCTAGGGGGCTTACTGCCCATCCTACGCGTGCGCTCTTGCGCGAAGTCGACTTTGTACTTTTATCCCATTCCATCACATGCCGCAATATTACGCCTCCAGGGACCATAAATATTTCCTTCCAGGGATATCCTGCTTTCACTGCTGCTGCATAAAAACATTGGATGAAATGACATTTGACCATCACCAATCCATGGAATCGCACGCCTCGTTTCTTACAACTTCTTATTGGCACTCGCCTGCATGCGCCGCATAGCGTCCCGATGCGCTTCAAGCATTGCTCCGCTCCTCATCTGTGTCTCCATAATTGACTCTCGTTGCTGCTTTGCCATGTCGCGTTTTTGCTTCTCTATCTCTTTCTTGCGTCGTTCAGTCAGCATCGATAATCTTCGATGCTCCTCACCCGCCGTCATTGTCTGAACCGGCGTTCCGGCTCCATCCTGCCGTATAGACTCTCTCCAACCCGCTAGCAGAACCTCGCGCTTGTTCGGGTCCGGAAAACTGGATGTCCGCTTTGGCGCATGTGAGTCGAAACTCTGACCTTGTTCTTGGACACCTTGGCTGCTCTGTCTCCATTGTTGTGAAGCCGATGGCGGTTTTTGGTGCTGCAATAGGCGTCTCCGTTGCGCCAACGTTATGTTTTCTTGCTCTGCTGCTATGTTCGTCGGTGGAGGCGTGAAGGATTGGGAGGAAACTCTGTTGCGAACCAGCGATTCTCGTTTCCCCATTAGTGTATTACTCGGTTTCGGTGAAAGAGCAACTGGTAATGGAGAGATCGCTCTAGATGCCACACCAGAAGGCGTTCGTGACAATGTGTAAGGAGGCTCCATCTGTGAACTTCTGGAAAAGTTCGAGTTCGAGCGGACTGGGTTGCTACTGAGGTACACTTTACTCTCTGTAGACACCCTCCTCGAGTTCATCTGGGCGGCCAGGGGTCGCAGGATCTCATTACTAATTGGCACGGCGGATTCCCTTGAGCCATGGTCCATTTGAACCCCAGGCGACGCCGGCTCAATAAAATCATCAGCTGCTGGTTTCTCAGCAGCCTCCAAGTGCTTTGCCCATTCGTTCGTTCTGTACGACAATGCAACCTTCGATAGCTTTTCTGGGAGCGCCCCTTGGAAGTTTTCCACGTGTGATTCTGCCACAGCAGGAGCCGCGGATCCAATTGGCTGACTCGTTCCATCTTCTTCCTTTGTAGCAGACACAATGGTTTCACAGTGCAGAGTAGGGCTGCTTATACATGATCCTTTTGAGCGCAGAGTTCCAAACTTAGGATCAGTGCTGATTGTTAACGACTGTCGAACTCCACCTGGTGAGGCTGATGATAGTCCAGCCTCGTTGGTCGATATAATTCCCTCGTCATCAGAATTCCTTCCGCCTTTGTATCTGTCATTGTTAATTTCTGTATTTGAAATTATCAAAGCTGGTGAGTCCACGTATTTGGCAAACATCTGAGGAGTTTCTTCCAAATAAGCTGTCGTAGTACGCTGCTGTTCTTCTATCATCGTGTGTCGTGGTGACTGTGGTGGCGACATCTCTGGTAGGGACATGCCGCCATCCGACTCATCCAGTGTAGCGGCTAAAGAAGAGCGGTCGTCCTCGATGTGTGGTATCATCATGGCTTCCTCTGCATCAAAGTCCTGTGGCGAGCGCCTACTGGCTGAAAATCGTTTCAGTGCTGATCCAGAGAGACGCTTTGAGAAGCGTCTGCTGTTAGTTAAAGACTCCTGCACTGATTCTGGCGCTGCGGATACCGAGTCGTTGTCGCCTTTCTCACTATGGGCGTCATCTTCTTGTGGAATTTTGAAAGGCAACGGAACAATCACGGGAGGTGATCGAGCCGAAGCCTGAAGGGAGCTTCTTGCAGAGAACGATCGCGGAAGACCATCAAGTGAGATGGCATCCAACGAAGCGCGAGTGTTGTGTACAATATTGTGAGGCATATCGGAGTGCATCTTTGAAACTCCCTTATTCGTTAGTACAGGATTGCCTTCGTTATCAATTTGTTGAATGTCATCTTCTTGGAGAACTGAAACCATGACGCTTGGGCTCATTGGTGCCTCGCCGCCGGCCGACCTGACGACACCACCCTTGGATATCGGGACCATCTCGACGCTCTCATACACTGAAGCCCTCTTCTCTTTCAAACTGCTTGAAGTCTTCGGGGAATTCATAGTGGAGCAAACGGCGGAATCTTGTTGTTTGGGTTTGTCGCCGTATGTAGCTTCCCACTGAGCACGTTCCTTGGCGAAGTCGTCTTCTATCTTTCGGCCCAGCGCCTCTTCCTCTCGCGCTGTTTGTTGGTCGCGTTCAAGTCGTGTAGTGGCAGTCTTCTCCCGACGTTCCTTGACAATCTTCCACAGCTTAAGTTGGCTGATCATGCCGAAGATAGTGAATAGAATCACGCAGGCCAGTTCAGCCCTCATAGCTTTAGTCATCGGATAGGTATCCGTGAAGAGCGGGAAGATATCCGGGTTCAAGTCTACGTGAGTCAGTAACGGTTGATTGTCACAGGATGGAAATTACCTACTCCAGACGTATAGCCAGAACTCCTTCCAGCCTGCGCGGCTGAAACAGTCGATGCCGAGCACAGTGGCTGTTGCACCTGCAAATGATATTGAGACCATTGAGCCATAGGCCCGGGTGTGATGGCTGAACGACAAGCAAAACCCCGCAAGACTCATAGCAATAATGAAGATGGCACGACCAGTGGTTGACCCAATCAAGCAGCCTTCTTTCAAGGTGAGAAACCACATGCTAAGGCAGAAACCACCCAGCAAGCAGCACAAGCCGTCAGTGAGATCAGAGAAGACTAGAGCAAGCGCCCCAAATATCACTCCAGTCAGAAAAGCCGCTACGAAGAATGCACCTAAGGCCGTTAATTGATGTGATTTCGCGTAATGCGCAAGCACTCACCTTGAATCGCATTAGAAACTGAGGGAGCCATAAGATAGACAATAAGGACCTAGTCACAATGGTCAGTGAGAGCCCGATCCCTGCATCCAACAAAACACGTACTGTAACGGCCAACGACGATAGATACGCAGCAGAGAAAAAGATGTACAGCCTGAGAGGTGCAAATTAGCGACAGAACCAATTGCTATTGGACGATAAACTCCGAACCATTTATTCTTGATACCAATGACTGTATATGCGACGCCTGATATTAATAATATCACCCCCGCTAGACCCATTGCGGGGGTAATCGTGGGTTTGATAGGAAGGGAATTTGTTGAATCTGCATCTGTGCACAGTCCACGTCAGATGCAATTTCTCAATGGCAGTGTCGCGGGACTCACCTGCAGAACTTGACGGCAGAGGTTCATTGGAGGCAGTTGTTGCCGGAGCTTGGATAATGGTGCTAGCAGTCACTCGGATGGACGAGCTGGCGGTGGGAGTCGATGAACGTTCGGATTGAGTCTTCGCTGCTGTCGCTTGTCGAGAAAGTGTGGAGGTAGTTCGAGGAGCTTCGGCGTCCGTAGTGGCAGCAGCTTGAGAGCGCTCCGAAGAAGGGCTGTCATCTTGTCGGTTGACCAGGTGATATGGAACAGCTGCTACTGCGTGAAGGTAAAGCAAGAGCGCGGTGACAATTATTAAAAGACTAGTAGAACGCATCGTGTATGAAATAGAGGTCAATGGGTGTGAAAAACGATGGCCATGGAGGTCGCAAGGTCGGGTATCTGATAAGGAAAGCGCGAATCTGAGTGGTAATCGTGACGACAGCAAGGCCAAAGGAAACGAATGCAGGAACACAAAGTTAAAAACAAAGACAGTGTGTTAAAATCTTGGAACTCAGTAAAGAACGTGGGGAGAGGCACACAGCCAGTCGCTGGTGTTATGCAAGAAAGAGGTGCAGGACGCAGAATCAAGGTGGAGGGGGTGGGCGCACATCGCCGATTATGACCTCGAGTGTGATCGTCAATTGGCACCTGTGACCAGGCCACTTCAGAAAGAGCTATGACCCTTTGACAGTTTGCAACTTGGACCATGGAGAGCCTTTCGGGCGCCGCGTCAAACGGTAGGACGTTTTTGGATCAGCCTCTACGGTCGAAAGTATTCCTACAGGCTCAAGGGAGATTGTGTAGAAAAGCCCTCGCTCCACTGGGGAGCTGAATCTGTACGGCTAAAAGAAACAAGATTCCGTATTCATCCAATAGCTTCCTTGCAGGCCAGAGACATGAGGCAGAGCTGTTGGCTGGCAGCTCTCCACGCGTACTGAGACAGCGTCACCTTCGACTCCCTTGGTAAGGATGGAGTCCTCCTCGCTGTGAGGCCAGCACACAGCCCCAATTGGAAATGTGCGCATCTCAGAACAGCACGCATGAAGGTGTGAGCCTGGTGTGTGGTGGATGACCGCAACGCGTGGAGCGAACGCGCCCGTCGTTGTAGGCGAGATTATAGGTGAGGCCAATGAAAATGGCGTCTCACACCACCTTCTTCCAGTTAGACGACGTGCGGGAGAAGCCTCGATGGCGTCGCCAATCACGCTGAGACTCCTTCAGGGGTGCCTCAGAAAAGCTTTGTGCATGAAGTGTAGCCCTGCACTTTGTGATATCAGCAGCTGTCGTGTCCCAGCCACCAGGATGAACCCTTTGGACGGCCTTCAGATATACAAACTGAGAATGCATCATCAAAAACGAATCATCTTGTCCCACAGAATCGATTGCGGTATGTTGAGCGTACCTGAATGAGCAACACGGCACGGATAGACCGGCGGCGAACAGCCGGCACGCGCTAAGGAAGATAGCTCGGACGCAGAACTCGCCAAAACTCAGGCAGATCAGAGGATCATCCAAACAGGTCTCTTTGCGCAAAAGAATGCAACACCACAACCACAAGGAAATAATTCTTAAAAAGTAAACACAAACATGACTCTTTTAGCTACCTATCAGCCTAGTTTATCCCATGTAATTTTAGAAAGCTGCTGCACAATTCTTGTATTTTGCAAGAGGTGCGTGTTTTGAGTCCGAGCTTCTCTGTTCCTGCCATGATCGACCGACTGCCGACGCAGCTGGTACCTCCTTGCATCAAGGTGGGGCTACAATTCCTGGGTGTATAGTGTTGAAAAACTCAAACATGTCTGTGAACTCGCTTTGATAATGTCTAATGATAAAGGATTGTTTGCATTTCACCTTGCCTTGACATTCACGCTGTAGTACCGACGCGGCAACTAATGCGCTACGGCCCCAAGATTCCGCAGCTGCATCAGGGTTTTGGTATGCAAGCACGTTCTTGCTGACCGGAGAATTGCCAATCCACACATCTCGGAACTCGTGTTGCATGACGCACCCTTCACCTCACTACTGCACAAGAAACAACGTGTTCATCAAAGAGGGGATAGAGATCTACCACATATTGCGTAGTCGGGCCCGTTCCGAAGACCAAAGTTTGTTACGGTTATCTGCACAGTAGAGTTTACCGGCTTGTGAAAACAACAAACTCATCGGCCCACGACTCCGCAACAGAGCTTGCCAAGATAATTACAAAAACACTGAATTGCATGGCTTCCATATGGTTTGATTCCCTCTGGGCTTAAGCGCAAGGCTGTCGCCATAATATGCCCTTACGATTCCACCAAACAGCAGCTGTCAACAGCACCAAATCCAGCTGCTACACCGCCTTCTTCACTCTGGTCGCCCTTCGTTCGAAGAAGATACCCAGCTTCCCAATTCTGCAAGATTTCGCCTGTATCATCACTATTGGTGCCATTCCGCCAAAGACATACGCCGTAGACTCCCAGCTCTCCGATGACCCCGCCTTTGTGAAGCTCTCCATTGCGGAGAATAGCATTTCTCAATGGTGGAGGCTCGATCATCTCCATTAGGATGTATGCCGGCCAATGCGTTGCCGGGAGGTCCTTAAGAAATGGGGGAATTGCTTTCCGGTAGATGTTGTTTCCGCCACCTTCGCGCTGTGGCTTGAGAACGTATCGTATAGCAGACGCAGGGTCCTGTGCGAGCTTCTTAGCCTCAATGCCTGCCTCGCTCTCATCCAGTGGGTAGATGGGAGCAAAGGTCGTGAGAACGCGCGATGCCACGCTCTCATCGGGCAGAAAACGTTTCAAATGTGGAGAGTGTGGTGTTGCCAGGACCTGTTGGACCTTCTTGCATCCGGCAAGATGGGTCAGAATGCTTGGACACTTGATCGCTCGGCTTCTCTCGAGGTGAAGTCGCGCCTTCCACTCTTCTTCTCGCGGATAGTCGTCAGGTGAATAACCAGCTCGAAAGTATATTGTAGCAACCTCGTAGGTCTTCGTAGGTGAGCTTGGAGGTGTGTACACGAGTGTTCGATCGGACTCCAGGCTGGTGTTCTGCAGTGTCTCTTCGAAGGGCAACCGGAACGAACGTACTCCACTCTCTTCCAGTAGAGCATATTCCAGATGCCGTTGATCAAACACGTTGCGTTCCGGATTTTGGACAACGAATAGCACACAAAGAGGCCGTCCGCTCCGTGAGCTTCCATAAGCCTTGTGCGCAGCAGCTAGACCTTGGGCTAGGGAAGAGACAGATTTGCTTTGACGAAGGCTATCAGCTTTTATGATCGCGGTGACCGAAGCTGGGTATGCGTCAATAGCAAGCAGATGTCTGTGCAAGGCTGAGACTCGAGAGGACAATCCACCAAATGAAGATGCTATCGTGTTGAACTCTACCTGCTTCAATCTGGGAGATGGGTGCGCGCTCGAGGGATCAAGATGGACCATATAATCTGAACGGAAGAGACCGAGTGACAAATCCTACATCAAGTAAGAATCAATCTCTAAGTCAAGTGAATGGCTCATACTTGAACATATCCTTCCTTTTTGACGGTCAAATGTATCTGCCAGAGCTTCCCGGTAAATTCGTCGATCTCAATGAGTCTGGTATTTAAGTGAGCATTAGATTCAGCGTGTCCGACTACCAAGCTGCTTAAGACATAAAAGTATAGACAGTTGTAATGACACAGGTACTTTCAAGGCTGTTTGATTCCGTGTGATAATGAACACGCTTACTCTTCGACTATGTCTTGTAGCCATTTCTCGTCCCTTGCAATCGCAGAATAAAGCTCATTGTAAGCTTTCTGTATTCCCAATCCTTCCTCAAAGCAGATCCGGGGAAACAGACTCGGGAACAAGGTGACTGGAGCTGTGGTAGCAAGAACACCAGAAGGATCCTGAGACGCTGGGACGAAAGAAGGCGCAGGCCGGACTGCCAGTCCGTGAGCGATGGACCAGTCTTTCAGATTCGATAACAGGTATTCCTCTTCATCGGATGATAGCTCCGGCGGATAATCCGCGTACGAGGGTGAAGCCATTTGTGTGACGTTTGGCGAAGTTCACTGTTGTTCTTGTTCCTATGAAGTATTGAGGTAGCGCCAAAGTTTCTGCGCTAAGCGATGACGATTGCTCAGCAAAGATGCCGAATCTCGGACCTGTCTTTCTTTCAGTAGCGAAGCGTAATTCACATCCAGAGCTGCGCACCTCGCACGCACCTGTTTAGCCTTGCACTCGGTCCGCCATCTGCGCCGCTCAAGCTACGGTTTTCAGGCACGTAATCACGTGCTTTGGCGTCTGCATCCGTGCTCAGGTGCAGCCCCGCGCTCGCTCGCTTCCTCTCTCCACAGCAACAAAAAGAGCAACAAACCAACGTTCTAAGTCGCTGTCCACGTTTGCCTCATCTCCATTCTAAAATCTGGGTGGCTTGTCCACCTTCTCCGATCGCCTTTTACTCTACCTCTCAGATTTGGTTCTATTACCTCAATAAGTTGTTCGTGTCGTAGTAACGAGTCATTTCCTCCTTCTCTCATCAGTGCTGTGGATGAGAAACAAAAGCAAGATGGTGGATGGCGACCCCTGGATCTGGACCGTAGATGATTTAGTCTCTCAAGTGTGTCGATCCCGAGTGTTGTTCAATGAAGCTGGATTCGGACCATCGAATTGCCCCGATCCACAAGTTTTCGAAATCCCCCTTCGGAATCATCAAGTCGCTGGAGCTGCGTTTCTGACTGGAATTACTGATACAACACTGCGCGACGATTTAGGAATCCAAAGCCTAGGCCACAGGCAAGCGTTACTAGCGGTAGTACGGCTGCTTCGCTCTCGGTCGCGTCAGTACAAGCAAACCAATACGACTGCAGAGCCAACTATAACCGACCCAAGCGACCGCAAGAAAAGAAGGATAAACGTCACCACCATCTCTCAGGCGACGAGTGCCCACGAGCGTCAACACGTCTCTCAAACATCGCCCGTGGATCAGACTTTTGCAGGCACTAGCAATGGAGAACCCAAGAATGGAGGAGGAGAATGGGATTATTTACTGAGGTGGGAAAATACCAAGGATGATGAGATTATGGGTTCTGATATGGACATGGATGCCGAAGAAGGGTATGAAAGTGTGGAGGAAGGACAGACACCAGACGCAATGGATGTCGATGAGCCTGCCGAACAGGTTAAAGAGCCACCCAGTGGGAAGATTAGCAATGATAAGGTCGTCGATGTCATCAATGACTGTATAGCCGAGCTTATTGAAGCGTGGTATCCAGGAAAGGTTGCCGCAGAAGATCAGCCAGTAAATCGACGAGCAATGTGGGACAAAGCTGAAGCTGAAGGTCAAAGATTGCGACTAGTCGAAAAGTCGAAGGATTTCATTGCTCGCTACGAGGAGCGTCTCGATAGACTGAGCTATGAGATAACACGCTCCACATATAACCATGAGAAAGATGTCCGGCGAATGTGTCGTAGTCTTGAAGCCACTATTGAGTCACTTGTGTATGAACGATGGCTAGTAGAGCTGTACGAGTCAGATGGGAATGAGCCGCTGAACCAGATCATATCCGACATTATCGACTTGGGATCAGGATCGGACTCATCCGATGCAGAGGAAGAGCTGGTTGGTGATATTGAGTTGGTATCCGCTACGGACAAGCTCAGCGTCAGGGGAAACAGTGCATCCGCTCATGCCACTGCCAACAGTTCGGGAACCGCGATGATTGAGACTGTTAAAGCGCAATCGGATGGACCCCAATCTCCGCTCCAAAGATCTCCTCGGCCTCCTCATGTTCCTCAGCCTCCTCAGCCTCCTGAATCTCCTCAATCTCAGCGGCAGGAATCTTCTCCATCTCAGAGACCCTCTCAACCTGAACCGCAAGACTCCCTACAACAGAAAGCATTTCTATCCCGGCCAACTCCCCCCCAGTCGCAACCACCTCAGCCCTTTCAACTCCAAAAATCTCCGCAGCCACAGGAGCCTCATCAAGTGCGAAAATCTGTAGAGGGTCTATCACAACTACCTACCCGATCTCAAAAACCTACTCAATCCCAACTATCCAATCGACTCAGCTCAGCCGCGTCCAAGCGAGCCCTTTCGCACAACAAGGAAAGTCCAGAGGCGGCATCCATCTCCACAGTGGCGAAATGGAGGTGGGAGGATCTAGTACAGCAATCCGACCGAAAGCGCATTATCATGAAAGCTATCTACGAGATGAGCAATGCTGATAGGGAACTCCTCCGCACGCGATTGACAATAGTCAGGAAAAAGAATCTCCTCATGGAAATATCGCAGTGCATTGCTATGCTACTACGAGGCGAAAACAAGATGAAAGGCGTTCTGCCTCGAGATCTTGACAAGATCTTGAAATTCACTAATTTATTCCTCTCCTGGTGGCTGGCCGACAACAACCTTCACAAAATAGTCGACAAGTGGCAGTTGGAGGAGCTTGCACAATGTCTTGAAGAGAAATCGGAAGATCTCGATACCTTCTACGACTGGGTAAATCACGTACTCGCAAACACATTCAGCAAAGAGGCGCTGGCGAAACCATATGCTCCATCACAAGCCGAGATCATTGTGATATCTGATTCGGATGATGATGCACCGAAACCAAAACTAAAGCCGAAGCCGAAGTCAACACCAGCACCGCGGAGGACGCAGACGCAAAATACACCACCTGGTAAAACGACACCACCTCCAAGAAATACTCCAGTTTCGCAGCCCGGCCGTGCGCCAAGGAAGAGTCCAATCGTCCAAGAGACGGCCATTATCATCGACTAATGGAGCCGGACGAAGAGAAGTTAATTTTCTAGCTTGTACTGTTTTAGTTCCCTTGTTATTTTTGGAACATGCATCTACTCAACAGTCTTCGGTCGGCGTTTGTGGTTATGGAGGAGGGAGCGCAAAGAAGTAAGAATAGGGGAATGGTACCTCGTACTCAGTTGTCTCTGAATGCAAGAATCTATAAGAATGATGAAACGGAATGATGAAGTCACACTGTAGGTAATAAAAGAATGATTTGGAAGGGAATATCTGGTTACCTATTATCATGTTCGAGGAGTATTTTTGCAACGGTTAAGTAGAAATAGGCAGGGAGCCGAAGGACTCACACGCCCTTCCAAATTCGTAGTATGTTTTTCTACAATCGTAGATGTTTACCTTTCTTTCTTTTACTGCTTGGAAGTGACAACGTGCTGTACAGCAGGCGCTTGTTTTGACCGCTAAGCTCTCTGCCTTCATCATAAGGCCGCTACGCCTTTTCTTGTGTCAACGCAATCTTAGTTCTGAGCCAAGGATGCCTACATTTGGGTCGGGCCTACTTGAGCATACAAGCAGCCGATTCAAGTAAGCCCTAACTACGTGCTTAGTGCATTCACCTTATTAAAAGCCATAAGTTCCAGTGAAGGGCTTCGTCACAGCGAACGCCGCTTAAAATCTACTGTCGATGAACTAACCAAGGCAGTGTGTCGCTTCATTCACCAACCTGTCACTGAATAAAAACATACAACAGCAGGGATTCGCTAGTGGCCACCCACTAAACTACTAATCCGCCAGTATTATACTTAAATAGGGCTGAGCGAACGGGAACCCTTGCAGTCTCTTGTCCTACCACCACTGAAACCCTCAGTTTTACTGTTTCCGGTACCGCGCATGCAGTGAACTAGTGTCTGTATTCGGGTGGAAAGGCTACTAAATGTTCAGCAGGTTATGCAAATGATAGGGGATAAAACCGGGGTTTATGTGGCGGAGCAAATGCTGATGTCTGGGCGGTTAAAGCAGGGCAGCGGCTATGATGAGCAAGCGATTAGATACAGACATGGCAAACCCTGACGGTGCAGGGTCCAGACGTGGTTGACGTATCACTACAAGGGGCAGCAAAATCAATTCTACCACTCACGTGAGCCAAGACTCTAAGCACACTGGCAAAAGCCTAAGAGAGGTTAGTAAGCTCACCCGCCCAATAAGGAAATGCATCGCTATATGGCCAAAAAACTCCACTACAGTACTATCTGGAAGTTGCTGATATTTGTCTTGAGGTAAGTGGAAACAGAAATTTCACGGCATAAATCTGGCGCAGAATTTGAGTTGTTTTACTGCAAAATTGGCTTTATTTTGGCTATTTCATGATGTGCTGAAGTTTTGGTGTTGGAACCCTACCAAGCATGTGAGTAACAGAATTGATTTGTCTGCCCCTTGTATTGATAACAGATCGCTACGAACATCTTCGGACTCACTTGGGCGGAGAATTGCGACGAGCACATCACACTTGACGACTTTGGCAACGGCATTTTAATCAAAAAGGAGGGTGATGACTACTTTAGCAACAAGAATGGAAGAGTAAGGGACGCGAAACAATGAGCTCAACAGCAGACCCGAGACTGATCAGACGAGCAGTTTCTAGCTACTTCAGTATCACCCCGTTTTAGCGACAGGGCGATATCTATATCTTTCTAAGGCCCTTTAGCTCTCTGGATAGCTGAAGGATCGCAAACATCGTGATCGTAGAGAACCACAATCGGGCGAGCCTAAAGGTGCGATTGCGGGCTCTGCAAATAGAGTAATCAAGTGCTTGGCCATAGCGCAGTCTGCTAATGTTCTCGTAGCTTACGCGAGACAAAATTCACGAGGACTACAGTACACGTTGCACTAATCTCCTTTCTTTTCATTGCTTTGAACACCACGGACGCGCCAAGCTTGACGCTCCATCTGGTAAGATCTCATGCACTTTATCCGTAGGTATGGCATAGTACATCTATCTCTTAGCGACTTGTTGGATGTAAGTTACGCAACAGTTTGAAGCGTCGGTTCTACCCACATAAGATCGGAAACAAAATCCAGATCGAAGGCAATGATTTGAATGCCCTTCCCTGAAAAAGGATATGTGGCTTAGCCGCTCTTCTCGAACAAGGACGAGGATAGAATCAATCCCCTTCTAGTACTCTATCTGGTTTCTGCCAAGCCAAAACGCCTACAATACCTGTAAGATCCACACATAGACCTAAAGACCCATCGGCAAGTGGATCGAGATAGATTACATAGTTTGGTTCAACATATCCCCATACTTCATAGTGAACTCATCACAGTCTCCTTCCAGTGCGTCTTCTAGGTCTACCTCAATCAGGTCTTCAATCTCGGCCTCGACATTTCTGAGTCTGTCATATCTTTCCCACCACGCTTTCTTTGCCAGCGTCATCTCGTTCACTTTCTTACTTGAAAACCAGTTCCAGCGGACCTTGCGATACTGCACAGCATGAATCTGCTCACCCTGAGCGATGAACTGTCCTTGCTCGCTCTCTCTGCGACCATAAAAGCCACTGATCCCGGGATCTGCGACATTGAATGGCACACACATGCCTGACGCAGTCAGTGCTGTCGATAGTGGTGCAACCAAGCTCCCACCGGCAGCACTTTGGTCTCCTGATTTCTCCCTGATCCGAGCATCGAGTAATGTATGAATAGCTACGACAACGTAAATGTCTTCTCCTTCATCAATAGTTCTTTCAATCCATCTCTGAGTTTCTGTAGATTGAACGGCATCCCGAAACCATTGTCCTGCATTGTTCAGATAGTATGTCTTCGCCTGGGCGGTCGTGATCTGGATTGACGTCTTGAGGCGCTTCGAAAATGATGAAGAGAGGAGGCTCGTAAGCTGCGATGATGCGTCCCGCTGTTGCACGGAGTCGTAAATACCGTTGTACTGTGTCTGGACTTTCTCTGCTACTTCAGGATTTGACGTGTGGGGAGGATCGTGAAAGTCTTGATTGGGATTATCCAAGCTAATAACAAAACGTCCAAGGTTGACCGATGATAATGGAAGGAACAGCTGGGGAAGCAAAACGTTCGGCGCCATTGCAAGGTGGAACTTCTAATGTAGGAGATGGGTTCTGGAGAAGAAATTTGTTTATGTTGATGTGTTATAACAAGGCGGTGCTTGGATCGAACACTTTATAACGATGAGGCTTCGCTTTGCACAGCCTCAAGCAGCCCGCACCGCCTCAAAACCCAGCCTCAACCTAGCCTCACGCTAAGGTCCATGTGGAAGCTCAAAACACATTACATAACAGGTGTTGCGACTTTTTTGCATAGCAGTGTCCCTGGAGGTTCACATATACCTCAACAAACGATTTTCATATCTTTATCTTATCACTGACAACCATGGACCAAAGAATCAATATCGACTCAGTATTGCTTGAGAATTTCGATCTTCTATTTAGTTCGTTGGCCCACAAAGACAGCTGGTTCCAAGCAGAGTTATGCTCACATTATGCTCTGCTGAAAATTAAGCTTTTCGAGCGCTGGGGTCGAATGGAAGATTTAGAAGAAGCGATCAAGAAGGGGAGACAATCAGTAGCAGGAATTACAGGGAATGATGAAATGTTTCGAAGCCGATTGAATAACCTGGGAAATATGCTCAGTCGCCGACATGAACAGACGAGAGAGACAGTCGACCTTGAAGAGGCGATACAAGTGACTCGACGCGCAGTCAACAGCACACCCGTACATCATCCCGACCTTGCATCTGTGTTGAGCAATCTAGGAAACAGACTCAGTCGTCTGTACGACTGTACGAACGATCTGAAGGATCTTGAAGAGGCTATTCAATTGGCGCGCCAGGCCGTTGATATCATGCCCAGAAGCGATTCGCATCGTGCCCTCCTATTAAACAACTTGAGAAACAAGCTTCACCGCCGGTCTGAACGCACGGGAAAGATAGAGGATCTTGAAGAGGAAATCCAAGTAGCGCGCGAGATTATCCAGGTTACGCCTAAATCCTCCCCGGATCTGGCACGTAGGCTTGTTAGCCTAGGCCAGAATATTGAGAGCCGGTACAAAAAAACAGGAATGGTGGAAGACCTCGAAGAGTGCATTGGCATTTGTCGGCATGCCGTCCAAATCATGCATAAAGATTCTCCAGAAATGATAGACACACTACAGCATCTAGGAATCCATCTCAACCGGCGATACGAAATCACAGGAAAGATGGAAGATCTTGAGGAAGCAATCCAAATAGCGAGTCTGGTCCTTGAAGCTACGCCTGATGGGTGTCCACAATTTGCAGGAAGGTTGGTTAATCTTGCCAATGGCCTCTTCCGACGATTCGAATACTCGGGAAAGGAGGGTGATATCCATGAGGCTATTCGACTTGTACGACAGGCGATTCACATCACACCCACACAGCATCAAGACGTTGCCACTATGCTTGAAAATCTATCGCGAATGCTCCGTTTTCAATACACATTTACTGGAGAGATCGAGGGTCTTGAGGAATCAACGAAGATAGCACGGCAGGTCGTCCATCTTACACCTCACGATCATCCAGCCCTTGCGGGAAGACTGAACAGCCTGGGTAAAACACTTCTAACCGGACATGAACACGCTGGAAGGACTGATGACCTCGAAGAAGCCATCCAAGTCATGCGAGAAGCCATCTGTATTACGAATGTGGGCCGTCCAGACTTTTCGGAAATGTTAACCGATTTGGGCGGTGCACTACGTCGCCGATATGAACGATTAGGAAGGGTGGAAGATCTAGAAGAAGCAATCATGGTAGCACGGAAGGTGGTTGGCATTTTGCCTAAGGATTACCGAAATCTTGCGGGTATGCTAAACAACCTTAGCCTCTATATCAGCCGCCAATATGAACGTACGGAAAAAATAGAAGATCTTGATGAGGCTATTCAAATCATGCGAGAAGCTATCACCGTCGCGCCAAAAAGCTATCTTAACATCGGAATTCTACGAACTAACCTTGGAAATCAACTTTACAAACGGCATGAATGGACTAGAGATATGGACGATCTTAACCAAGCAATCCGGGTAGCGCGAGAAGCTGTTGACTCTATGCCAAAGAACCACCCCGATCTCTCAATGACACTTAAAAATCTTGGAAACAAGCTCTGTCACCGATACGGATATTTGAAAGACTCGGAGGACCTGGAAGAAGCTATCAACGTTACTCAACAGGCTTGGAGATGTCAGAATGCCACTCCTTTCATTCGTATACATGCTTGTACTACGGCCGTTTTGCTGCTGCATGTCCAGAATGACTTCGAACGCGCATTCAAGCTCGCGGAAGAGGCTATACATCTGCTACCCTACATCCACAACAGGTCTCTAAGTCAACAAGATCAGCAGCACTTGGTATCCCACTTCTCGGGGCTGGCTCCGTTGGCCTGCTCCCTTGCCCTCCACACCGGAAAGGGGCAAGACACTGCCTTGGAATTACTCGAGCAAAGTCGCGGGCTCATTCTTGGTCTTCTTATGGATGACCGGAGCAGCACCTCTGAACTACGGGCCGCGTATCCTAAACTATGTGCGCAATACGAAAGTCTTCGTATGGATATAAACAAGCCTGTCGAAGACATTACGGACTACCGAGAGCGGAACACAGCTTCAATGAGCCGAACGAGAGCATTTCGAAGACTCGAGGAATGTGTGCAGAAGATCCAGAAGCTTCCTGGGTTTGACCGATTTCACAAGAACGTTACTGCCGGGCAGATGCAGAATTGTGCGTTAAACGGCAACATTATTATCGTGAACGTTACCAAGCTTAGGAGCGATGCCATCATTATTACCGCTAGCGAGTCCAAACTCCTCTCACTTCCTACTCTAAGCGCACATGATGCTGAGGATTGGATTCGCCAGGACCTAACAAAAACTTCGTCCAACGATCGCCATCGTGGTCGCAAGAACAGGGCCTACCGTAGCTTCTTATCGTGGTTATGGCAAGAGTGTGTAGAGCCTATAATGAAGAAATTACACTACGGCGAAGAATCTTCTGTAGAAAACCTTCCTAGGGTGTGGTGGATCGGGACTGGTCTTGCCAGTACCTTCCCTTTCCATGCTGCTGGAAACTCATCTAGTAATGTCAGTTGCCGGGCAATTTCATCCTACACGCCAACAATCAAAGCCCTTCAATATGCCCAGAAACGTTCTGCGGCTACCACTTCGCCCTACGGCCTCCGGAAAGCAGTTATTGTAACAATGCCAGAAACTCCCGGTATCTACGGTCTTCCAGAGAGCAGCGTAGAGGCACACGAGGTTATAGCAGCGATGAAGTTCTCGGTGTCTGCTGAGATATTAGAGCATCCGGATGTTGCAAGCACCTTGCTACAACTTCAGGAGTGCAACATCGCCCACTTCGCCTGCCACGGGTTATCAGATCCGATAGATCCATCTAAGAGTGGATTAATATTGCGAAAAGTTGATAAGGAGACTAATAAACTGAAGCAGGACATGCTGACTGTGCAAGAGGTGTCCCAAACCCATCTCTTGCGGGCAGAAATAGCATATCTCTCTGCTTGCTCTACTGCTGAAAGCAAGACAGAGCAGCTTTCAGATGAAATTCTTCATGTTGTGAGCGGGTTTCAGGTTGCAGGATTCAGGCATGTAGTTGGGTGTCTGTGGCCGTCCTACGACAAAGTGTGCATGCAGATCGCAAAATCGTTTTACACTGAGCTTGACGAGGAGGGCATGGCAGAGCATGACAGAGATAGATCTGTTGCGTTAGCATTACATAAAGCAGTCCTTCAGGTTCGAGAAAGCGCTGAACATTGCAATCGGCCATTGTCGTGGGTACAGTATGTGCATTTTGGCGCATAACTAGGGAAACAAATACATAGAGACTTTTAGGCGTCTTTATGTAAGAAAGACGACTACAGCTCAGCAGGGGAGAGGGAAGAAAGGTAAAGGCTGCAGAAAGGTTGAGGCTGCATGCAAGCTGGGTACCATGATGGTACTATGACGACCGGCACAAATAAAAATAACACATGTTGGTGACTAGCACCCATAAGCATTGTTGTGCATCCCATCACCAGTTTCGCGTTTTGTGAGAATAGATCAGGCTGGACGAGGCTTAGGTTATTCGTGAACACTAAAAACAGGCATGCGTAATCTGTAGCAGGTAAACCATATTAGAAAAGTACCATGACAGACGGCGGATCAACTAAGAGAACTTGTTGTCCCTACATCTATGGACCCAAATTCCCTTATATTAACTGTTTACAGAAGACAAAAACTAGTAAACAGCCCTATTTAGAAAGCTGGATACTGCTTGCAGTAAGACGAGATCCAGGCTTTAGTCAACCGTCACTGGCTATACTAAAGCAGACCTAATGCTAATAAGGTTAGCATCAGGATGCGCTACCTCCAACAACTAGTAAGCGCTAATTGTTGGAGGTGTAAGTTGGTCTTTGAGCAAGTCGTCGCGGTAGGTGGCCCATTCAACGCTCCTTGGCCACTATTACGCCTTATTATCGAGCTCCTACCACATTAAAATATTGTTAGTACACGCCTTTTGTGTAGGACTGTACAGCCTCACGTTTACAAGTTGTTTAAACAAAAGATGGTTGATGACTGACGCGTTATAAACAAATTTACGAGAATTTTGGTTTTCCGCGGTAAGCCCGAAGGGGGGAAGGATTTAATGCTGCCAAAGAGAAGGATGAATTAATCGCCCTAACAAATCGGAGACTAAAAACGAGTTCCTTCGTACCGCAGCGCCGTCATCGTATCTACCACCGTTGTTTATACGGCTTGACTCGCGAAATTGGCTCGGTTGGCCAGTGAGGAGTTAGTGCGTATGAGTCCAATATGCCTTTGGTATAAAGTCGACTAGCTCTCCTCCAAGAAAAGCTTACGACGCCAATTCAAGCACAATTCCATAATGGTCCACCAACGAGCATCGTCAACCAGGGCCAACTACGAACGGTTGATTGTATCTGCAGCCCTTTTTGGCAGCGTGATCGCGTTGCCTAACAACTCGCCCTCCATTCACCGCCAAGACCAGGTCGTATGCACCACAGATGTGTGCAAGTCCTACGCCGAGTTGCTCCTTGCGTCGCGCGCAACCAACTACGCTGATATTGACCCGTGTACGGATTTCGCCACCTATACTTGTGGCAATTGGGGGGCTAATCATCCTCTCGGTGCGGATCAGTCCGGTAAGCTCTACACCAGAATAACTACATACGAATACAGCAAAGCAGTTACTAACCATATAATTCTAGCCGTTAGTGTGTTCACTGTTGTCCAGGATGTCAACACTGCGTTGTTGAAAACTGTCCTAGAATCACCATATCCCACGAACACCACCATTAACAGTGCTTATGCTAGTGGAGATGCCTCTGTGTTGGATAAGCAGAACTTCGACAAGATGGTCGCAGCCTACAACTCATGTATGGATGTTGACGCCATCAACGAAGCCGGTGCTAAGCCTCTACAGGATATTCTGGACGCCTACGATGCGTTTTCGAACAGTACCACTGACCTCACGGATAAGATGGCCTGGGTCCTGCACTACGGAGGGAAATTTAATGCGGAGGGTGTTCGCACCGCGTCCTACGGCTTTGTGCAGGCTACTCCTTGGGCAGACGATGCGCACCCGAATGTCACTACGGTTGCTCTTGGTCCTGGCTTGTCCGGACTAACCCAGGCAGAGTATGAAGACGCTGCAACCGTCGCCAACTATACGACTGCTATTGTTGGAATGTTTGACGTGCTCCTCCCAGAAGAAGAGCATGACACGCACGTCAGTCTCGCTGGCGAGATTATCATTCTCGAACGAGCGATCATTGCAGCTGCCCCTAGTCGACTAGACCTGACCGACCCTTCATATTACTACAACCCCCTACCCATTGCCGAGGCCGAGGCCCTGCTCCCTGAGATCTCGTTCTCCCGTTTAATCCAAGCTTTTGCGCCTAGCAGCTACACGATTGACACTGTTATCGTGTTTTCGCCCAACTACTTCACACAGATTTCATCCATCCTTCAAAACACTACGAGCGAGACCCTGGATGCATACCTGGAATGGGTGCTCATTCAAACTTGGGCCACACGTCTTTCTGATGATGCGAACGCCCCTTATCGTCGCTTTACGAACGAGCTGAGTGGACTAGACCCCGACGCTACTTCAGACCGCTCGACGACCTGCTTATCTGACATTGACACCAATCTCCCATGGATCGAGACTGCGTTCTATGTCCGATCTGCCTTTAGCCCTGAGTCTAAGACGCTTGGTGAGCAGATTGTTACTGACATCAAGACCGTTTTCGAAGCGAAGCTCGCAAACTACACTTGGATGAGTGCTATAGTCAAGACCGAGGCTATCCAAAAGGTCGTAAACATGATTGAGAAGATCGGCTACCCTGATATCTCCCCCAACATTGAAGACCCGAAGGCTGTGGCAGATTTCTACGCTACCTTGAATGTGTCCGACTCGTATTTCCAGAACGGCATTGCGTTCAACAACTTTACACTCAACAGAACATGGAACAACCTGGTGCATCCGACCGACAAGTATTACTGGGTTATGACGGGACCAGAAGTTAACGCCGACTACCTTGCCCCCACCAACGATATTACTTTCCCAGCTGGTATCATGCAGTCACCTTTCTTCACCGTTGACCTCCCCAACTGGGTGAACTACGGGGCTTTTGGTGCTGTTGCTGGCCACGAAGTCACGCACGCCTTCGACAACCTTGGCAGCCAGTATGACGAGACTGGTGCCTACCGCAATTGGTGGGACAACGCGACGCTCGCCACTTTCGAAGAGAAGGCCCAGTGCTTCGTCGAAGAATTCGCAAACTACACCATCACGACGCCCAATGGCACGCTACTGCACGTTGACGGCGAGCTCACGCTCAGCGAGAACATTGCTGACAGCGGTGGTTTGTCGGCCGCCTACACCGCATGGCAGGCAAGGAATTCGGAGACGCCTGATCAGCTTCTTCCTGGTCTTGAGGATTACACGACAGAGCAGCTTTTTTATCTCGCCTTTGGGAACGTATGGTGTGGGGAGTTTTCGTCGGCCTATGCGCTTCGCCTGCTCACCCTTGACGTCCACTCGCCCAACAAATACAGAATCTCGGGCACAGTTTCGAACCAAGTCGGGTTCAGGGAGGCATTCAATTGCCCAAGCAAGGTGCCCACTTGTGAACTGTGGTAGATGTAGATCTTCACTTTAAAATATTTTGACCTTCTTATGTACATTACGTTATACAAACTTTACAACCTTCAAGTCTCAACATTTAATTTCAGTGGAAATGCGATTCTCTTATTGCAAAATGGAGGTATTACCTTGTTCAGTATGTCTGTCGCTTCCCCTCCTGTTCCGACAGCTGTGCCAATTATATTCCCTAACATTGCTGAGCAAGACGGTTCATAATCTGATGGTAGTCATTCTAGGTTCTCTGAATTTTGTTATCTATGTGTTGTCTGAACTCAAAGCTAGGTCTTGATATCTGGGATTTGCAGGCTCCGTTACAGTTGGTGTACTACTTAAGACTAATGGTGCTCCATTAATAGTAATGGTACCAATTTCAGTACGAAGATATAAGCCAGTAGTGTCAAATGATATGTTGTGGAGTTCCTTCGCAACTTCGAGTGTCTGCAGGCACGCGCCAATGATCGCATCCCATATCTTGATTGTGCTGTCGCCTAACGCCGACGCCAGCCGTATCGAGTCGTGGAAGAAGGCCTCTCGGTACCATTTGTCTCTAGTGCAGGCGATGAAGCAAAGACAATAGCGTTTCCTATGCCGTAATTCAGAGGGAAAGTACAAATATACAAAGAGAGTATATAGGTAACAAGTAGCTCTGATTCAACGTGTTAGCGTCAGGCGTTGGCAGCAGTAGAAATTTGCCACCACTATTAGGGAGGATGGCCAACCCGCTACAGTCACAGCTTTGTGGGCTTTAAATTGTGGTAGAAGTACTCTTTAGTACAGTAGCAAACCATGTGCTTTGGGCTATGGCGTATTCGTAAATAGAATGCTAAAATTACATTAGTACCTCTACTTGTGGGCTAGAGCAAAGAATACTGCAAATACGTAAGGGTGAAGTCATAATTGCTAGCAGCTTTAATTCTCAACTTAATTTAAGGCTATCTTGTACTAGGAGTTGCGCAGGTTATATACCCATATATCGATCTCCTGCCTGCAAAGCCCTCACACTTCAAAGACAGAGGGTCCTAAGGGAGCTTGACATGAGAGAAGAGACGTCAAATATGACTAAGGAAGAGGAAGTTACGTCTGCTGGGGCGCTGTTTCTGCGGCCGGGGAAGGAGCCCCCGGAAAGGCTTAAGATTCACTACTTCAGCTTTGTCGCTACCTAATTGACTTACTTGCAGTGCCCGCCGGTTAGCCGCGCTGTAAGAAGGTGCCTTCCGCATGCGCAGACATTGTTCTGATCAGCAGTTACATATACCGCATAATCTGGCACATGCGAGGTATGCTAGGCTTAATCAGGAATTTTGGTCCTGCGATCTAATTGGAGAGTTTCCGAGGCTCTGCCGGCTGCAGGGCCCTCTCATGAACGGACTGGATAGCGCGCCCCACTAGCGGGGCCGACTTCTCATACAAAAGATCCATAAACGGCCAGTGCGGTGGCTTCACACTACCAGTCCGTTTATGAGAGGTCCTGAGAGGCACCGAGCGTGCAGCGGATTGGCATCACAGTCGTTTTTCGGAAGTTATGTCTGCGGCACAGTTGTGCCTTGCCCCGGATGGGATAGCATCCCGATAACTTCAGACCTTTAGATCGCTAGTGTTAGCCGCTAGCAGCCGCATTTGCTAGGCAGGATGAAGGGGCTTTGCCGGGGAGACGGTACATCGTACTACAGGTGGTCGGTACGGTGGCTGGGGCCTCAAAGACTCGTACTCTCTCGTTTTGAACAAAATTCAGAACAAAAGGTTAATGAATCAGCAGCACTAAGCTTACTGATTGGTGTAAGTTTTCTGACTGTGGTTTCTGTTCTTCCTGGTCTTATCCTTGTATGCACCGACCACCTACACTACTTATGCCTGATACCGTAGTAATCTCCAGGTTACGCTTAACACCACAATGCTACTTTGCGCCACAGTACGTTGCTAGGGCTTGAAGGCAGCTACCATAGTACTATAAAGTCAGAGCGCATTCGTTTAGTTGTATGTCAAATCAGATCAAATCTTTGCGAGCTTTTGCCTAGTGCCCTTTACTGTACCGATTCAGACTTTCGTTAGCTTCAAATATTGATCGTTGTTTCTCATCTACCAGTACACAAGTTCGAAGAATGTCTTTTGAAATTCTGAAAAAGAGTAGTTCGATCAACACGACACAAGGCAATTACCAACAGGCCGCAGTCATCCATCGCAATTGCACAAAAAGACTTCGACCAAGACGGGGTGACAGGTTATGCACAAGATGCCGTTATTTGGACTTCCACCGACTTTTCGAGGCACAAAAAAACAACAGAGCAGGTCCTACATTGTGGGAAGCAACTATTCATTCGCTAGGTGTTGTTCAAGAAAGTATGTTGAATTCGCCATGCCCGTTTTGTCGCCTCTTTGCTACGCTTTTACCTCAAGGTCACAAGGCAGCGCAGCAGGTATTTGTGCTCAAAGCATTCTCCGCACTTCAGCACCATTTTCGGTACACGTACAGGAAGAAGCAGGTGCAAGACACAACCATCCTTTCACTAGCCCCGCTTGGTGCAGTGCTGTGGAGACCAAACATCGAACGCAAACGCGGTGTCATATATCTTGCGAACAAGCAAGGTAAACTCAAGGATCAGAGCATACTCGGCAATAAAATCAATTCCCGCCGTGTAGACTACGATATGGCAAAAAACTGGATCCGGTACTGCAGAGTTGAGCATAGAGGCTACTGCAGACATCAGCCGTCGACAGTTGCACATAGCATCCCTGGTTTCAAAACGATTGATTGCGAAGCTCGTCGTGTGGTTAATCATACATCAAGAGCTGAATATGTTGCGCTGAGCTATGTATGGGGAAGTGCATCTCATGCTAGTACGCGTTCTTTACCTAATCCAGCGGCAAGAGTTATCGAGGATGCAATTACCGTGACTAAAGAGCTTGGTTTCCGGTATTTATGGGTCGATCGTTATTGCATCTCCCAGACAGATGCTCTTGAGAACCATGAGCAGATTGCAAGGATGGACCAGATCTACGCAGACGCGGTGGTCACACTTGTGGCCGCAGCTGGGGAAGGCCCGCATTATGGTCTTCCTGGCGTCTCTCATACGCTCCGACGGACGCAGCCCTGCGCAACTTCTGGCGATTTCCACCTAGTATCGTCACTACAATCACCACGAGACATGGTTATGTCTTCAAAATGGGCTTCTCGCGGCTGGACGTTCCAAGAGATGAAGCTATCCCGGCGCTCTATTTTCTTTACGGACGATCAGATATTATTTGAATGTGCTTCCATGAGTTGCCAAGAGACAATTCAAATGCCCTTAGCAGCAGCCCATCACGAGCAGAGTGCTAGCATGGGTCGCGAATGCAACAGGGCTCGTATCTTCCCTCCAAACGGGCCTGGAACGTCTCTGATTAATGTTCTGGACATCATTCCTGAGTACACCTCGCGGTTGCTGACCCACGAATCGGATAATCTTAACGCAATGCTTGGCGTTTTCAATGCTTTTTGTAGTAATCGTTCGAGTCAACGCACTTCGTCGAGCAAACCAACTTCGAATCCTTCTACTCGGCTGAAGTCAGCTCAGATGCATCATTTATGGGGCCTTCCAATCTTGCCAAGCGCGGCTATAGGATTCGGCAAATATCCCATGGAGTATTGCTTCTGTGCAATGTTAGCATGGCGATCGAATTCACCTTCCACTCGCTCTCCTGGGTTCCCGAGTTGGTCTTGGACCGGTTGGAAATTACCTACAAAGACACAATTCTGCATACGTAAAAGTCCAACTCAATTTAGATCTCAGTATCCGACTTCTCTACTGCAGACTTGGTTATATCTGGATGCGGGAAGAACGATAGCCCTCAATGATCTCGAACGACAATCCAATCTTGCAGAGACTCTTAAGGAGGCATCACAGTTCCTGCTTGTGCAGGGACACATCCGCAAGTTCAGATTTCGTCGAACACAAAGTACAGTTTTTCCATTGGTACCTGTTGGTGGCTCCAATGAATATCTCACTTTCTCGTCGGATATTAAGATGAGTTCAGACGAGCTGCAACAATTTACCGAGCGCAAATGGAAGGCCCTCGATATCAGCTGGGGACCCTCCAATCTTTATTGGCTAGTGTTGAAACCGGTGGGGGTTGGTTATGAAAGGATTGGTATTATTGAAGGATTTTTCATGTACCGAGGTTGGGAATTTATTCCCACAGTTCAATCAAGTTCGTATGGGAAGATAATGCTACATTAATTAGGACAGGTTTGCAAGTTCGTAGGGTGATTAGAGAAAGATAGTGCCTGGTACTTACAGCAATAGAATCTCTTCATTGAATCACAAAAGATGGAAATCAATCTCGTCTCAGATATAATACTGTAGATAGTTGAACCTCAGACGCCGTATCCCCGCAAGCAGAGACTTTAAGACATGATCCTATACTGCTCGTGTGCAGATGCCCAGTTTGTGTCATCGTTGAGATATTCTCTATAGTAAGCAGTGCCTTCTCTAACAACTGAGATAAATGACTCTACTTAAACTGCATCCACCCCGTGTATAGATGAGATATCTGCAAAGCAAAAAGTAGGAGCTACTGCAGTATATGCGACCTCGTACTCAGTTTTTTCTAAACGCGGGGTCTAGAACAATGACGGAGCCTTTTTAGAGGCAAGGAGGGGCCATGATTATGTTAGACTTCTCAGCGCTGTAAACCAGCTTCCAGCTTCCAGATACAACAGGTGAGAATGTTAAAAATTGTACTAGTCCGTCTCCCCTCATGCTCACACGTCTCTTCTCTATCTTACTCTTCACTTCGCTCTTCACAACTCTTCAGGCTTTGTGTCTTTTCTTCCTAACTCGGCTGTCGCGTACCTGGGTTTTCTTCTTCCCCTCTTCTCCCTTTTCGGCCCATTCTGTGTCTCCTTTCAGTACCTATCACACCTTTGGTTCTTTCTTTGGGCTTCAGGATAGTTTCGGCCACCGTTATCCCCTCTTGTCGAAAGCCTGGCTTCCCGAACATGCATCATCACTAGTCCAACAGCTCTGCAGGACGAATGAAAACCGGTAAATCGATGCCCTACACTTTTGATCACCCATCGTCTTCTCCAACGTCCTCCAGCACCCACCACACTGCGTCAACTGTACTGGAGATGCATCTTGGGGGTGCTAGGGTTCTGGAAGAATATAAGGGTGATTTTTAAAAAATAGGGTCGGCCTCCCAGTAATCCTAGTCCCTAATGCTGAGATCCTCACCTGCTGAGAGGGAAAGGAGGGTTTCGTACATATACCCCCTCCTCGTTGGTGGCTAATGAAAAGAACAGCTAGAGGAGATGCAGGGTAAAGGGGTGCGGGTTTTTATATGCACAGCATTTCCTTCCCCGGCCTACCAGTCAAGTGCGAATCACGCGCAGGCTGACTCGAAGGAACGTGTGCAGGTTCATTCCACGATTCGCACATTTCGGCCCTCCGACTTTTTGCTCCTTCGGCCCTGGACCACGGTTTGCGCGGCTCATTTGTGGGGCGTCTACGCGCGATTTACATATTCGGAATTACACATTCTCTCAACTTGGTTGCTACCAAGCACTGTCCCCAGCGCTCATGCACTTACTTAGTTATTAGGTGAGCTAGTGTTGATAACATGGCTGGAGAGCTGAGCATTTGGAGGATTCGGACGCAAGGAATCATGTAGATTCCCATCGGTCTTAAAAATGCGGCAGGCGTATGTTGGTGGACCAAGAATGAATGCAGCCTAGTTACCTGTCTTGTATCGTCCCGGTGCTTTGCAATGCTCATATCGTGCTGTGCGACATGTGCATCTACCTCCTACTCCTACTTCCAATACTGGGGTCCACAAAGTACCGTGGATGAACGATCCAACGGTCTAGGTTAAGGAGGCTTTTTCAACAACTTACATGTTTAATTGGTTCAAGCTGTCGACGCAAAATTCAACGCGAAAATTTGCGCACGCGGCATCTATTTCATATTCGCAGTCCGATCGACCGTATGTTGTGGAACTCCTTTTGTCCTTATCTTTGATCTACTCCTTTTGTGTACGGATAACGGAAACTTGAAGCGGCGTAGGTAGGCTAAGCGCTACCTTAAGTGCTGAGTTTGACTGACTTCGCTTGCACAAGCTATTTAAAGGATTTCGGCCAGCTTGATGCCTTGAAATGCGAGAAAAATTACTTACGTTTCATCCACTGGGCAGGAAAGCTTGTTTTCATAATCCTATGGTTGTATGTGCAATAACCGCTTCTGGCTATGATATATATACGTGAACAGAGCTTGTATTCATCACAAAGCTTACAGAAGGTAGATCCGGTCGAGTGTTACCGGCTACTTTCGACGATGACCCGAGGGTTTTTGCTCGGATGACTTTTCGCATAACTGGCCTGGCATACTATGCTATTGCTAGCGGAGCTGCTACTATGACTCTTATCGGCACTGTGGAAAGGTGGTTTCTTTTTACTCAAGCACATAATCATTGATGCAATAAGCAAATAGCCACGGATGCGGTAGGGCTAGTGCAAAACGATGAGCACTTGAGATGCCCAATCAGATGAAGGAAGCGATAAGGGGAGTGATGTTGGCGTTGTGTGAGACGGAAGAGGAGAGGGGGTCCGCGATGCAGCATTTCCCTCTTGATGACTGTGAAGAGGACTGAAAAGGAAAGTAAGGAAAGCAAGTGCTACACGGCGATATTTCTAACGGAATTATAGGCGGATAGCATTCTACCATCTGTTACTAGCTTTGAGGGAACACTTCGGACTCGAGCATACAGTACCTTGCATAATATATGGTAGGGGTTAATTTCTCTCAGGCCTAAAGTGTGTGGTATCGTTGAGACATTCTTCATAACAGGCAGTACCTTCTCTAAAAACTGGGATAAATGAATACACTTAAACTACATCCACCCTGTGATGCAGATGGGACATCTGCAAGGCAATGAAGTAAAAGCTACTGCTGTAGTATGCGACTTCGTACTCGGCTATTTCTAAACGCGGGGTTCTAGATGAGATCCTGCACACAATGACAGAGCGATTTAGAGGCAAGGTGGAGTCATGATTATGTTCAAATCCTTAGCGCTTTAAACCGGCTTTTAGACACAACAGGTAGAATGATAAAAATGATCTGGTTCAACTGTTAGCTGCGTGCGTTCCCATTGAGCATGCGGGCGGGCAAGCGCAATACTGAAGTTGCCAGAAGACACCTATACGATGCATGATATTCCTTGCAGTCCGATTCCGAAGTTGCCGCTCGTAAGTGGTCGTACCATGCCGCTCGTATGATTTAGCGCCTGCGGTGTTTGGTCGGCGGCATGTCATGTCGTCTTTGTCGTCTTACAGATTGTGTCCGGAAACGATTGAACCCGCAGCCATTGAACTCCGGCATTCTTCTGCAAAGTCTCGCCGGTCAGAATTACCAAATCATTGGTCTACCGGAATGAATGTCTTGTGTCAGTAGTGTTAGCCAATTAGATAGCGGCTATTATAACGCCGGCGACCGGCCATATTAGTTTCTTCTCCGCATATGAATGAATGTGTCTTCCGTCTTCCGTCTGCCGCCCTCGACACATCTCCCTTCTACTCACCCAGTTCGCGCTCTCGCAACCCCTCCGAATCACCAGCTGCAGTCTCTCGCCCACGCGGCCAATTGATATATCATGGAGGCCCTTCTGCGCCAGTCGAGGTCCATGTGCCCGTTCCTGTCAAAGACGTCGCCCGCCACGCTCCGTTCGCTCTCCACCACCGCTGCTGCGGCTGCTACCCACCATGTCTCTCCAGGTGCAGGTAGCATGTCGAACCTCCAGGTCCTTGCTAGACGCTGCCCCATCATGGGGAAGGCCCTCGCTGTTCAAAGCGCTCGTTCCGGGAGCAGCGCTCTTGCCGGTGCTTTCGGCGGTGTGCGGGCTTACCACTCCCGCGTCAATCGAGCCAAGTTGCATACCTCCATGCCCAAGGAAGCTCAGGCTGTAGACATTGAGAGTCTCCGCCCAGGTTCGACTCCCCCACCAGTTCCATACCCACTACGTCATTTGCGCCACCTTGGATGGAATGCGACTGGAGGAACGCAACGCTAATTCGAGTTTTGTAGCAGTTCCCTTCCCTCACGCGACCGCGAAGCCCACGGGCGTTCATAATGCTCACGTTGGCGTACCTCCGGCCCCGAAGGCAGCGAAGTTCGACTATGAAGGCTTCTACGAGAACGAGCTGGACAGGAAACACAAGGACAAGTCGTATCGCTATTTCAACAACATCAACCGTTTGGCCAAGGAGTTCCCCCGCGCTCATATGGCCTCGAAGGATGAGAAGGTGACCGTATGGTGCTCCAACGACTACCTGGGCATGGGCCGCAATCCGCAGGTCCTCAAGTCCATGCACGAGACTCTCGATACTTACGGAGCAGGCGCCGGAGGAACTAGGAACATCTCTGGCCATAATCAGCACGCAGTGGGGTTGGAAAACACCATTGCGAAGCTTCACGCAAAAGAGGCGGCCTTGGTCTTCTCCTCGTGCTATGTCGCCAATGACGCTACCCTTGCGACAATGGGCAGTAAGCTTCCCAACTGCGTCATATTGTCCGATAGCCTGAACCATGCCTCCATGATTCAAGGCATCCGGCATTCCGGCGCAAAGAAGATGGTCTTCAAGCATAACGATATGGTTGATCTCGAGGCGAAGTTAGCCTCCATTCCCCCGGAGTTCCCCAAGATCATCGCTTTCGAAAGCGTGTACAGCATGTGCGGTTCGATTGGTCCGATCGAGGAGATTTGTGACCTGGCGGAGAAGTACGGGGCGGTGACCTTTTTGGATGAAGTACATGCCGTCGGCATGTACGGACCACACGGTGCAGGCGTCGCAGAGCACCTTGACTACGAAGCACACCGCGCAGGCAGACCACAAGGGACAATTATGGATCGCGTAGACATCATCACTGGAACACTCGGAAAGGCATATGGTTGTGTTGGCGGCTATATCGCTGGCTCCGCTAAGTTCGTTGACACGATCAGATCCCTAGCCCCTGGATTTATTTTCACCACTACTCTTCCACCAGCAACCATGGCAGGGGCCAAGGCTGCTATCGAGTACCAGTCGGATTACATGGGAGACAGACGTCTTCAGCAGCTACACACTCGCGCTGTCAAGGACTCCCTCAGCGCGCGTGACATTCCCGTTATACCCAATCCTAGCCACATCGTCCCAGTTCTAGTTGGAAACGCAGAAGTAGCAAAGAAGGCGAGTGACCTGTTGCTTGAGGATTGGGGCATCTATGTCCAAGCTATCAACTATCCCACGGTGCCAGTCGGACAAGAGCGCCTCCGCATCACACCCACACCTGGCCATGTTCGCGAGTACCGTGATCACCTCGTTGAGGCCTTCGACAGCGTCTGGACCCAGCTGGGTATCAAGCGCACCAGCGAATGGGCAGCGGAAGGAGGGTTTATTGGTGTAGGCGAAGCTGGGAAGGAAGTTGAGCCCCCTCTCTGGACCGATGAGCAGCTTGAGGTTGATGCTGCTTTCCAGAAGCTGAAGGCAGGACAGGATACTGCTGGCATTCTTGAGTCCATTCTCGAGAAGGAGCAGCACGTAGCTAGAGCTGTTAGCGCCGCTGCTTGAAATATTCCACAGTAGAGCTTGTTGATGGAAGCGGTGGATGGCCTGTTCGCTCGTTTATCCCCTGAGGCCTTGATCGTGATATGTAGTTCAAATATATTTTGTTTGCTGCTAAACTGTGTCTGATTTCTGCGTGAAAAATTGGCCCCCTAGGTGAGCACGCGGGCGGTCAGGGAACGAGATAAGACACGTGATTTGACGCACTAGTCTACATCGGGACGCGGCTGGGGTGCCTATGCGCATCGAACATTCACTTCATCACTCTTCGTCAGGCTGCTCCAAAAGACACACCTCCCCATCCACGCAGGCATTTCACTTCCCCGTGGACCAGCGAGACTCTTCACCGCGCACGGCCTCCGCCAGACATAGCGCGCCGCTTGTTCCTTTGAGCCTCAACGCCAGACCCGAGCTCTGTCCTCCATCCTCCACCTCCTTCGAGACACCACCATCAACCACGCCGCCCTACGCAACGGGTAACCTTCCTTTATTTTCACGACATACCACACTACCAAATCCCCCACCGTAATCACTATCTGCCTTTTTAGGCTCCTCGGCAACAAGCCAAACTTTCTCACGACGTCACACTCTTAAGCCGCGTCTCCGTGCATGCTCTTCCATCGCGCATCTTCGATCGAACGTTGCGCCATCACGGCTGCTCGCCCTTAGAGTAGTGACAGCATGGCTCCACCCCCAAAGCGGAAGCGCAGCGACCGCGACCGCTATGGGCAAGACCAGAATGACTCCCCGAACCGGCCATCACCTCATCGCCCTCAGAATCTGCCTTTAGGACAACAGCAAGGTAACAGGCGTGGCAGCAGGTCCGGCACGCGAGGCGGCTCCAGCAACCCCAACAGCCCGAGTGTCGCGCACCCATCACCAAGCACAATGCCCCCTCCCACGAACGCTGCCCAATCCAGCAGATCGCAGCTGCCTTCCCCTTCGACCACCGGTCCTTCGGCCGACTCCACCGAGGAGAAGTCTGCCGGTCCTACAGTTCCGGAAAGCAACCAATACCTAACCCAGGATCGGGTATCAGCATGGACTTCAGCTGGACGGATCGCCGTTGTGCAAGCTGCGACGACGGCTCAGTTAGAGGATGATATGCTGACATTGTCGCTTGTGTTCGAGGAGGTGGTACAGTCATGTCTGGATCGAACTCTCAGTGCGGAAATACTGGGGTCAATGGTGCGAGACATTGTGGCCGCTCCAGCTGCAAACACGTTGGACCCCGTGTCGTGTTTCCTCGACACTGTGAGCTCACTGACGGAGACGGAGTCAAGCCATGCGACACTCCGACAAATGCTGGTCGCAACCGGTATAGACACGTCAAGAATGCGAGGTGAGCTCGAGAACAGCTTGCTCATCTCGCTGGACCTTGTCCGCAACACGTTCTCGCGAGTAGCCATTAGGAAGGCTACGCATGCCCTTTACCGTCAATCAAACTACAACCTACTACGAGAAGAAGCAGAGGGTTACGCAAAACTCATGACGGAGTACTTTACGACTGTACACAGTGAGCCTCCTAGCCAAGAGGTCGTCAACGAGACCCTTCAGCGCATGAACGCCCTTATTGGAGCTTTCGATCTTGACGTCGGCCGAGTTCTTGATGTCACATTGGACGTTTTTGCGAATCTTCTCGTCAAACATACAAGATTCTTCGTCAAATTCCTCCGATCGAGCCCGTGGTGGCCCAAACTCAGTGTCAAAGATGGCATCGAATGGACAGAGCCCATGGTCTCAACATTACCGCGCTGGGCTTTACCGGATTCGGATTTATGGTACTATACTGACGAGGAGAAGACTGAGCAGTTTCAGATTCGGGATCAACGTGACATAGAGTTCTGGAAAAGCATGGGCACGGGTGCAGCCGGCATTAAAGCGTTTTTCGAGCTCGGTGCACGCCGAATCTCTAGCGACCCGTCACTTCTTCAGAGCGGAGATCTGTCAGGTTCGGATAGCGCGAAGTTGTCCGAGAAAGAAAAGATGAACAAATGGTCGGACGACTACATGGCCAAGACTTTGACATTACCCCCTTTGGGCAATCCAGATGCAGCTCAGCTTCTTGGTTTCAAACTTCGATTCTATGCCTCAGACGCCCGGGACGCACACGACACCTTGCCAGATAACCTCATCAACTTGGCGGCCCTGCTTATCAAGATCGGTTTCATCTCCCTCGTTGATCTTTACCCACATTTGTACCCCGAGTACACGACAGAACAGAAGCAGAAGTTGAAGGATGCGAAGAAAGAGAAGGAAACCAAAGGACGAGGCAAGGCGATGAATGCTCTGACCATGGCTGCCGCACTACCGGACGAAGGACACCCCCAGAGTTCGTCAGTCTCTCGTCTGCGAGAATCTGAAAGCAAACCTTCATCAAAGCCCGAGTCTGAGCAAACTACTCCCTTGAGCGCCGAGGAACCAAAGGAGAAATTACCTGAGCCGGTTGACCAGAAGGTCGCGCTTCTCCGCAGTCTTCTTAGCATCGGTGCGATTCCAGAAGCCATGTTCATCCTCGGCCGCGATCCTTGGTTGCTTGACGTTTACCCTGATCTCCGGACCTATCTATTGCGACTTGCCCACCACGCACTGAGCAAAGTGTACGAATGGGCAAGGCCTTTCCCCCAGCAACAACCCCCATTTGTATCTAAGCAGGGGACTCCTGGTGCAGCAGCTTCTCAAAACCCTCGCGCTGTCGATTATCCTCCTCGCCGAACTCTTCGTTGGGCGAAATTGGAGGAGAAGGATGCAGGTGATGGCATTGACTACCGCTTCTATTGGGACGACTGGGCGGATAATGTACCCATTTGTCAAGATGTCGACGACGTCTTCAGGCTCAGCGACTCTTTACTGTCATTCATTGGCCTTGAATGTGGTGCAGACTCCGTCCTTTTGACCAAGCTCGCACGGATTGGAAAGAAGAGCTTGGCGGAAGATTCGTCCCCATCTAACCAACGTCGCTGGATCGAGTTTTGCTCCACCTTTTTGTGTCCTGCCTTGACGTTCTCTGGCCAAAACCCTGGAATTGTCAACGAAGTTTGGGATCTACTAAAGCAGTTCGACACCGGCACAAGATATGCCGTCTACGCGAGCTGGTTCGGCGCAAGCAAACCTGCACTCAGAGCGCAGTTCACTGATGTCACCGCCCAAACGAAGAACATTATGAAGCGCATTAGCTCCGAAAACACGAAGGCAATGGGAAGAGCAATGGCCAAATTGGCTTACGCGAGTCCCGGAGTTGTTTTTGAATCAGCTCTCAAGCAGGCTCAAGGCTATGGAAACATGATAGACACTCTGATTGAGTGCAGTCGCTATCTCACCTACCTCGGATACGACTGCTTGACTTGGACTCTGCTCAAGTCTTTCAATAGCGGCAGAAATGCTGTGCAGGGCGACGGCATGCTGGCGGCGCATTGGGCGAGGAACACCGCAATGTTCGTTGGCAAATCGTACAAGCGTTACAGTCTGATGGACCCCACACCGATCCTCGAATGCGTAGCTTATGAGTTGATGAAGGGAAAGGGAAACCTATCCACACTGCCCATGCTCGAACAGATTGTCACATCAATGGCTGGGATTGTACCGGGCGGAGCCCTCACAGAATCTCAGGTTCTTGCGATCAATGCGGGACCTCGTCTACGAGCTTTTACCTTGGAACACTATCTCGGAGACCACCGGCACGAAGGCAAAGGCCCTCAGAAACGCCTCCTGAAAGTTCTGATGGATTCAGGCAAATCACAATTGGCACCTGTAATTCTCGTCGCACTTGCCCTGGAGATTCAGCGATATATCTACCGACCAGACGTCGAAGACGTTCCAATGAAGGTACTCACGGCCAATCTCGACAGTCTTCAGTCACACTTCGCGCAGTATCTAGATTTACTTCGATACGGTCTTTCTGTGCAAGACTTCGACGCCGTTATCCCTGGTGTTGTGGAACTGATAGCAGAGTATGGCATTGACACACCAATAGCCTTCACAATAGCCCGTCAGAGTATATCTTTCAAGGTGAAGACCGCCCGTTTGGAGCGTAAGACAAGTAATGTGAAGACCAAGTCGGAGTCGCAACGAGTTGAAACAAATGGTGACGTTGTAATGGAAGGCTCCGATTCCACACCAGTGCCAAACGGTGTGATGAACGAATCCCAGGATAATGTAAAGAAAGATTCGGTGGTGACAGACGATACTGAGATGAAAGACGCCACCCCATCCACTGATATCGGCTCGAAGGATTCTTCGACTGATGCCACCGCAGCATCTATCCATTTACCCGGATACACGAACCCTGCAATCGAAGAACTAGCATTAGGCATTCGCAGCGCATTGCCTGACTTGTATGGCAAACATCCTTGTCTTACTTTCCTCATCACCTTTTGGGAATTATCTCTTGTCGATATGTTCTCTGTCATATCGATGAAGGAGTACACAAACGCATCCAACTTCTTCATTGAGAAGTCCAAAGCACTGGGGTATGATCGTCGCAACAAAGACATAGCTGTGCAGCGCGAAGCCTTCGATGTGCAAATTAAGAGCTTGAGAGCAGAAGCAGATGAAATGTCTGCTAATGCCAGTCACACTCGGACACATCTGCGTGAGGAAATGCAACAATGGTTCAATGGCATTCCGATGGTGGATGAAAGGTCCGATTTCCTCCATGAAACACTTCTTGAGGAATGTTTCCTCCCCCGAGCTCGAATTTCTTCCGAAGACGCACAATTCGCGTCCGCAATGTTGAAATTCATGCATAAGGCTGGGGTTCCTGGATTCCGGACAATGAAGTTGTTGGATCAGCTATTCAAGCTGAAGGCGATGGGGGAGCGTATCACGTTGTGCACCCCGCGCGAGTCCCAGAACCTTGGCCGTTTCCTCAACGATGTACTCAAGGAGCTGAACACGTGGCAGTCCAGCAGAGACAAATTCACCAGCGCCGCCCAAGGACAGCAGGAGCGTCTTCCTGGCTTCGGCCGCACCTTCAATGCAGATCGCACTCCATCGACTTTCGTCAGCTACGACGATTTCCGCCATGTGCTACACAAGTGGCACACCCAATTCTTCAAGGCTCTGGAGGAGTGTCTCAACAGTGGCGATTACACGAAGATTCGCAATGCCATCAATCTATTGAAGGCTGTATCCCCAACCTTTCCGAAAATCGATACTATCGGCAAGAGTCTTCACCAGATCATCAAGAACATGTCGGAGACTGAAATGAGGGGTGATCTCAAACTCGCGGCTACCTCACTTCTTGGTGACTTCAAAAAGAGCGAGAAATTCTGGATATCGGAGCAGTCATTTCACCCCAAGTCCAACTCTACAAATGGTGCTGCATCAGAGAAACCAAAGCCACCAACGGCCCAAGAGTCAGCTGCTGCGAAACTCAATGCGACAGCCAATACTTTCAACCCCCGTACAGGGTCCACCAACGGCGTATCGAAACCCCCGGCGAAGGGAAGGAATGAACACGAAGATGGTGAAGTCGCTGATAGAAGATCTACTGCACCCGTCCAACAGGATGCAAAATCCACGATGCAATTACCGAACCGAACCAACGACTCTAAGACTCGGGGCACTCCACAAGAAACGAAGCCATTAACAGGACCTGTTATGCACAGCTCACACTCCGCTGCTGTATCCGGTCGACCAGATAGTCGAGGGAGTACTATGCATCCCAGCAGAGTTCCCCATGCTTTGCCAAGCAAACCTGATACTCAGCCTTTGAGACGACCTCCGCTTGACCGGTCTATGGACCGCCCAGTTGATCGTCCTGTAGAGCGCGCTGCTGAGCGTCCAGTCGAGCGTCCCACCGAGCGTCCGATCGATCGCCCTGTTGATCGTTCTGCTGAGTACCATTCTCGTGGCAGAGATGGACCTCCTCTTCGTGGAAATCTGAGCGCTGAGTATGGACGTCCGGACCGGGATTCAGCCCGGGACAGCTTCCCTGACCGTCGTGGCCCATCCCCAGCTCGACGCGAACGCACTAGATCTCCAGACAGGGGTCCGAACACGTTAGACCGCCGTGACTTCCGAGGCAGGGAGTTCAATGATCGGTCCATGCCACCACCTAGGGAAGCACCAAGGGAAGCACCACGTTCAGGCGGACGAGGTCCTGGTTGGGGAGAGCATCCGCACGACCCGAGAGATGTGAGAGATTCAAGAGATCCCCGAGACCAAAGAGATGCGAGGGATTCCAGGGACCATAGAGACTCCAGAGATATTCGTGAGCGCGTAGACTCTCGCGGCCTTCCACTTCCACCATCGCTCGATAACCGAACCCGTATGCACCCCAACCCGTCTGTACCCACAGACGACACAAACTCCTACCGACGAGACTTCCCACCGAAACCTCACCCGAGCGGAGATCGCGTTAACATTCCGTCACGTGCACCTCTTGATAGGCCTCCCACAGGCCCTCCCTCGGCGTCGGATCGTGGAGCTCCACCAATTGACAGATCTATGGTCAATCCTGACCGCGCTGCTCTCATTACCCATGATGATCGAGGGAGGTCTGACAGAGAGCCCCGTCGTGATCGAGTCTCATCCCCACGCCGTGGAGACGAAAGAGCTCCTGCGGCGTTCAACGGTCGGGCCGACACGAGCCGGGACCACGGCGATGAGAGGACTCCTCCACAGCCCTTCCCAGCAAATCGTGATCGTCGGGAAGAACCGGTCGGAAGTGCTCCCACGGGTCCACGAGGCGGGCGAGTTGACGCATCTTCATCCGCATCTGCGCGAATATCTAGAGAAATGTTCCAGCCCACACAAGTTTCGCGGCCCGCTGTACATCAGGCCCAAGATCCCAACTACGGCAGGCTTAATGCTCCTTCTGAGGCCATCCCTTCAGGGCCACGAAGTAAGTAGTCTAATCACCTTCGTCTTGCAGTTTCACGACTAACCTACTTCTAGACCTGACAACAGATCGCCGCGATTCCCAGGCTCACCCCCCTGCGCCTCCTCCTCCTCCTCCACCACCACCACCGCCCCCGCCGCCAGCACTACCTGTAGCCCCAGCGACCGGCGTTCACCCTAGCCGACTTACCAACATCAGCAGAACTTCACCTATTCAGACCGACGTACCTAGTGTTCCAAGCGGCCCGAGGAACTTAGCGCGAACGCCTCTAGGGCCTGCAGGTTCCCCAGTATCCCGTGGTTTCCCCACTGGACCTGCATCCAACGATCGCAACGTGAGGGGCCAGGATAGCAGGAACCCTCTACGGGCCATCAACAGCGTGCTTACCCAGAACGCTCCTTCCGGCCCTGATAGACCTAGTGATCGAAACACCCCGAATCAGAGCCCTCAGATTCGCGGTCGCGGAGCCAATCGGGCAAGTGGGCTCGACGACCCCAATGTTGTGTCTGGCTCTACTGGACCTCAATCTCATCCAGGCACTCCGAATGCGTTTCGACCAGAAGGTCAACACCCTAGGCCCGATAAGTTTGAGCAACCTCCAGCTCGCCTGGAGAGCCATTCCCAAGATGATGGTAGGCTAGACTCTCGTGGACATAGGGAAAGTAGGCGCAGCGAGCGGTCTGGGCGCGAACGCGGTCGATCTCAAGATCGCGGCGAAAGGAAACCGGAGTCAGAGAGAAGCGCTCGAACTGTGCCTGAGGATCGGACTGCTAGGCCGGACGAGCAAGAGAGGGTTAGCGATCGCGAGCGTGGCTCGGGTCGCGAGAAGAGAAGTAGCGATAGAGATGGCAGTCGACGTGATAGGGATAGAGGAGACGGAGATCGAACTCGGGAAGGACGTGAGAGACGTGATCGGGGTTCAGGACGAGGCGGAGCTGAAGACATTGGATCAAGGCGAGGAGCGCCTCCCGCAGGTGACCACAGGAGTGGTGACACAAGAGGACGAGGTGGGAGTGACAGGAAAGACGATCGGGACAGGCGAAGCAGGGATGATGGGCGAGACCGCAAGAGAGGACGGGGCCCTGAGGATCCGCACGGCGACCACAAGCGATCGAGGCCTTCCGGGGGCGTATGAGGAACATAGTGCTTTACATGCCACATCATCATCTTACTTTCTTACCTTGTCCGGGCTGTATATCATCAGGAGGAATTTGGCCATCATCTTGGGCAATGGCACTGGCGCACACGGCATCTATTTCAAAGAGCTTGGTTGGAACAACGCAGAAAACCTCGACGAACAACCTTCTACCACTCTGTATTACAAAACATTTCACATATCCAAAAACTACCCGGCGTTTTCTATATCATCTGCATGGACACAGCGGGGGACAATGGGTTTTGGGTACAAACAAATCGCGCCGAGAGGCATAGCCTGCAATATTGACATCACAAAAATTCCTTATCATTCTCATACCCACATCATCCCTGTACAACAATATCGCACGAGAAGAAATCTGGACTTCGGGCTGCAGCTTTCATCAGCAGTCACGTTGCCATAATCTCATGTTAAAACAAGCGAGGCGTTTGGGATATACTTTCACGCTTACGACATTCCTAATCTGCACGATACCCAACGACGACTTGGCATCAGCATCGGCGTCGCCTTTACTTTTACCGTTACCAGCTTCGTGCCCACATTCTGACCCTACCCACTATCGTCGCGGCCCGTGCTTCGGCACGCTTGCGACTTACATGTGCATATTCGAAAAGCGATTTCTTGTTTTTGTTTCACAACGGAGTTTACGGCGGATCTGGATGATACCCCATTTTGCATGGAACTGGCGGGCATTGAGCTGGGAATTCTGGTTCGATTAGAGTTGCGAGGACCGGGACCGCCCTTTGGGTTTGGTAGTTGATATCCTGAGGACTGTAAATCTATGCCTATTCCGCTCGATTTGTTAGAGCTGATCTGCGCGTGTCTGTGCGTGATGCATATGTGTACGCCTTGTGTTCATTGGACTGATCCCCTTCTTTTGATTCCGTCTTGTTCTCTTTCTTTAATTGGATTTCCATCCAGATCTTGAATCCAAAGGTAAAAGTATTAACTCTAGTGGGAGTTAGTCATGCGAACTTTGCCGTGCCACCTGCTCACTGTCGGGCCGCTTTGTGGCCGCTACAAACGAGAATCATAACAAGCCAGCGGCTAGGAGCATTGCGGCAGCGCGCTATCGCTGTGTCATAGAATCTAGATTATAGAAGATATAGAAAGTGTGAAGTAAAGGTGTGTATATGCTAATTAAACAGAAATCCCTTACTCAACGAATCCAAAGAGCTGGGAGTGAGATACGTCCGAGCCTTCACAGAAGGTAAAGCTGAGGGTTCTTCTTTTCAGCAAAACTTAGTTACAACTCTGCCCTTCAATCATCTTAGGTGGAAGGGTCTCGTTTGTGTCTTGTATGGTGAGAAAGATATAACAAAAGCAGTGACCTGAGTCAGATTAGAACTGACAACTTCTACCTTAAATCCGCCTTCTAAGTCTTGGTCTTTTTCCTAGGCCTACTAGCCTAGCAGACAACTCATATACTCGATTAAGAGTATCGTAGCAGCGTGCTACCGCTGCGCTAAAGAGTCTCAATTCTGTTTGAGCGAAGGATGCTAGCATGTTGTTTACGTATATACTATGGATACTAGAGAGTAAAATTGTAATTGAGTTTATGGTGCGTTAAGAACTTGTTACACCCCACCCCCAGCAACATTTTCGTAGTCTAAATTTCGTGTATTTATTTCCAAGGTTAAATTCAAGAGAAATACAAGTAGCTGCGTCAAATCTAGGGAGCTTAATCATTTCAAACCTACTTCTCTAGCATACAAGGGCAGTTATCTAAGGGGCGTGATCTCAAGTGGTTTTTGTTGTTTAGGGCCCTGAGAAATTTATTTATTCCCAGTGTTATTACGCAAGCATTAAGTCATGCCGAGCGCCTACTTGCAGCAGAAAACGGAACAACGGCCTGAAGCAAAACCTGTGCGTTTTTTTATTGAAGCTTTAATCAGCGGCGAGCATGCCTACAAATGAATACGTTAAAAAGATGTTTAATCCATAACTGTACAATCTCCAAGATCTATAGTGTAGTCTTTTTGCAGGGGGTTTGGCCAAACACCCTTTCACCAGTTGCTTGCGATTCGAGCGTTCAATAAATGGAAATAACGCCTATAAGGCGTACAAAGGCCTCTGTAGGGGTGATTCTGGCCGTGCGAGGGTGGTCACCAGGGTGTACAGCCTATTAGCTTACGTCCTTGAGCTTTAGAGCAAGGTTACAGGTCTTAGCTTGGACCTGAGGAAATTGTATGGCATATCCTGGGGTTGGATGCCGCGCGATCCTCCTTCTGGTGGATACTTGCTCATGAAATATGGGGGAAAATTAAGGAGAATGAATCCATGGACTGTGTATCATATGCATGAGGCTGGCGAGGAAGCCGAGTAAAGAAAAGTTCATGGTCAATGTCATAGGCCAGCAACGCTCAATGACGAGAAGGATTCATGGGGTGTGAGACAACCATAACCCGCGCTGCATCTCAATTGTTACACGGCATCTAGAACCGACCCCAGTTTAACTCTACGCCCCAAATGCTGAGTCTATGCTGACTTTGTTCCTGCTTCGTTGCGTACGATAAAAAATTATTGCTCTTTGGTAAATGAAGTTGAGTTGCTGCCTTGATGCCTTCGTAAAAGCTAGGTTGACACCCACTCAACTTCTTAATACCAGCCCCAATGGCACCACCACCGAAATGAAATCCACCAGCTAGCAAGATTCCAAGCTCACAAAATTCCAGAAAAGCAGTCGACATACACTTCTGGAGTGGCGATGGGAATTGTTCACGTGGACGCTTGGCACATCTGCTCTTATTATCATTGTTATTCTTCTACTTTAGTTTAAATAGAAATCTGTTATCTGCCTAGAAATCTAATGTGCAAATGACTGTCATTATTGCGGCTCTTGTACAGACCGCACAGTCAGCTCTTATGGTTCCTGTGGCCGCGTTGTGTTGGCCAGCTCAAATGGACATAGCTTGGGGGAATTTCTCTACTGCAGGCGCAGAGGTTAACTGCTAAGCTAACTAAAGGCTAGTATCTAACAGAGAGAAATTATAGCAAATAGGTATAGCTATGCATATCTACTATAAAACTGCACGCACTAATGTCTAAAAACGAATAGTTTAAGTTTAAAGAACAAGATTCTTACAGGTGTATAGCAAGAGTAGGTTAGCTACCCTCCCTGCCTTTTACACAACTTGCCACAACACATGCTTTGTTAACAGCAAGTAAAATTACAATTAGTTCAGTAGGGTAGTCTAGACTATTAGAAGACAAACTTAAGACAAATTAACACGTTATGTATATTTATAACATGTAACATGCTATTCTAAGGAGTATATAAGAGCTAGAGTAATAGGAGGTGGTGGATAGAGAGGTTGCATTTAAATGTAGGTTATTAAGGGTTTAAACATGCGACTGCAGTAGGTTGACTACAGCCTCGTGCCCGTTTGTTGCCGCCCACAATAGCGGCGTCTGTCCGTCCTGATCCTTCAAGTCAACCTCAACCTGGTCCGTCTCAAGCAGCAGCTTGACTACAGCCTCGTGCCCGTTCCTTGCCGCCCACAATAGCGGCGTCTGTCCAATTTTATCCCTTAAGTTAACCTCAACCTGGTCCGTCTCAAGCAGCAGCTTGACTACAGCCTT
>BLYF01000045.1:616978-660321 GCA_014905255.1 Herpotrichia juniperi | reverse complement strand
TGAAGTGGAGATTGCAGGCCCACGAGAAGCTGTCCAGGTACCAGAAGGACTACCTTACCGCGTGCGAGGCAGGGGGGAACTGGTACTAGGAGGAAAAGCTGTTGCTCTACGTCAACATCCTCCAGTAGGCATTGAGATAACTGGTGGACAAAGCGTAGCAGGAAGAAAATAGGGATTAAGTGGATAAAGGATAAAAAGCGAACTGAAGCTAGAAGGGGTCGAGGGACTTACAAACGCACGACGGAAAGCAAAGGAGAGGAGCAAAAGGGAACAAAATAGAAGCCAGGTCAATCGGAAGGAGCAAATCGAGTCATTTTTTCACGCTGTATGGATATTGCTGTAAAGGTGAATAGATAGTTAATCATGTCACGTCAGCAGTACACTTCTCACTCCTCATACATAATACAGACTTATGTTGCTCCTAATCGTTCCCCCTAGTATTCGTCCTCGTAGTAAACCGGACTCAGGACGTGGGACTCCTGCTGCACTTTCTCCACATCGAGACGAAATTTATCTATATTTCTCAATTAGCGTGACCGCCTATTTTTCAATCTTCTTCTTTTCTAGGCCGGCCATTATCCCATGGAATTCCCAAGCGTATGACCTCTTTCCTTACGCTTTCTCGTGCAACCATGCGATCGTTGATCTCCCATGCAGCAAAGATATCATGATCTTTGTCGACGTGGGTGCATTTGTCGTCAATGGAAGGGTCGAGGAGTTGTCGAGTAACGGTGCTAGATACTAGCTGCCTGTAGTGAATGGCGAGGTGGTCTGGCAAAGGTCTTTGAGATTGGGCTATTGGAAATGTAGGCTTGGTGTAATCTAGATACGACGCCATTTCGAGGCTTCTACTTTCCACAACAGAGAAGAAGAGGCTAAGCGACATTTTATTTATGCAGTGAGGGTGGAAGTCATGGCTGTGTGAAGTTCTGATTTGCTCGACGCAAACGATGACAGAGAGAGAGTGGCTAACGAGTCAAATAATGTCACATATCAACGTGCAGCATCAATAGTGAAATGGAAGATATCTTGTTTTATTCATTGTCCACTTCTTCCAAGTCGCCATCCCCTCTTTCTGATGTGGGGGCATCGTCGGGTATCGTAACGGGAAAGGAGAGGTGCTTCCAATCTTCGATCTGAAAAGTCGGTGTTAGTAGGTTGATGTCTTCCAAAGGAGACACATACCTCTTCGATAATACTTCTTAGCCGATCTCGTATGCTTTCCACAGCATAGCTACCCAGCAGCAACCTCAGCGGCGGATAGCTACAATGTCCCAACTGCCAGACTAACTCCGCGCTCTTCACTGCGCTGACGGGCTGTCGGTCATTCAACCACTGGACCATACGCTTTGCATGCCCAGCAGGGCTCGTCAGTGTCGCATACGGCGCACTCGGAGCTGGCTTGACCCAGAAGTGTCCATATCTCTTCGGCGGCGGTGGTCCAGCTCCTCCAGTCCCTGCAATTGTGTGGTTCAGTGTCCCCGCGGGTGCAGGTCCGTCATCAGGTTCATCTAGCCTGACGTGCCCTGGCTCTACGAGAGTTGCTTTGATGTTGAAGATGTCGACTTCGTAGAGCATGGACTCTATCAAACCTTCAACCGCGTATTTAGTAGCGCAATAGGGGCCGAGACCAGGCACACCGAGGGCACCGGCTGTGGACGAGAAGATAAGGTAGCGGCCGTGGTTTTGAGAACGGAAGTGTGGGAGGGAGAGTTGAATGATGTGGAGGGTTCCGAGGAAGTTGGTGCTGAATTGATTGCGGAGGTCGTAATCGTCCTGGTCTTCACAGGCACCTATAACACCTGTTGAGGTTGTGAGTTGAATGTTCGTCATGATGGCGAGGAGGAGCGCATACCATATCCAGTACAACTAATTGCAAGGTTTCATCAGTGGCAAGTTCACAAACAGTAGTAGAGGCGAGCGTACTTTGCAATAATATCGACATTTCCCCACTTCTCAATGCTCCTTTGTATTGCAGTATCGACGGTTTCCCTAACCCTGACGTCGCAAAGCAATCCCAGACAATTCTTCTCCTGCCATCTGTTCATCTGCTCCACTGTATTCTCCTGCGTCCACCCCACTGCCGTACATTTATCACCGTGTGCTAGAACTGCGCGCACGAGCGAACGGCCTATGTGACCGGTCGCCCCAAAGACTATCCATTTCTTCTGCGTGGGCGGGTTCTTTTCGGACGGCGGGTCACAAGTTGATGGTAGATGCAAACCTGGGCGATGAGAAACAGCGGCGGGCGAGAGACTCTGACTTGCTCTGTCCAAGTCCATTGCTTCGAGTCGTGAGCTTGTTCGGCGAAATGGATCGGAGCTGCACTGGTCCTGACGCGCGGGGATGCGGGGGTCCGCACAGACCAATCGGGGGTTTGATCTGCCGCAACCACTTGCACTCGGTCGGGGTCATGTTGACCTCTTTCTGCTGGACCTCAGATTGATCAAAGGCCCAGGAAAGAATAGTGGAACAGACCGGTAGGATTCTGGGCGAATATGATAGCTCCTGGAAGTACCCTGCATTCAATTGTGTCCTTCTCGAAATATATCGCGCTCATCTAATCAGAGCAAGACCTTTCTCCTCTGATCAACTAAGACGGCGATGCCTTCGACGACGGTATGGCAGGGAAACGAGTTCTGGCGGTTCATGAAGTTGGAGACAAGGATGAAGAGGACGATGAATATGTCGAGAAGGAGGGGGTGCTCCAGAACGTGGTGTGCGAGGATGAGGTAGGCCTGGGTGCGATATCGGCTTCTGATACGCCGGATCAGCATCGTCGTGCTGTCTGTCTTCACCATGATGCTTGATACGAATCAATGGAGCTCGCTGTGTGTTGGATAGAGAGAGTGCCGATGCGTCAACACAGCAATCAAGTTCGATGGACCGGTTTGACCTGGCCCGAGGCGCGAATCCTAGTCCCTGGCAATATCGCTTGGCATCGGTCATACTCCACCATGTCAACTTTTGCGACACCAACTCACTTCGAGCTCCTTGTACAGCATGGACACGCAAAACTGAAGCTCGGCCCTGCACAAATGGACAGAATAGTAGATCTTACAGCTCCACATCCGCCGTCCGTTCCCCACACCTCTTCGTATGCTCTTATTCCTCCCCATCCTTCTCCAAAGACACCCCACTAACCCCCACAGGCTCTCCTTCACACAGGGCTTTCTCCTCGGCCAGCTCTCTATCGCCCTCATAATCTTCTGCTTCATCAAGTTCTTCATATTTGGAGAACCACCATCAGACGATGACCGCGCCCTCAATCTCTCCTCCCTGCGTCGCGCACGTACCCTCGCCCACAAGAATTCCCTCCACCATCTACGACCGCGTGCGAACTCGACCACTGCAAATACTCTCCGGCATCAATCTTCGCGGACAATAATAAGGAATCCCGTGAGCACAGGCGGACCCAGCATCGCCACCATATTAGCGAAAACGTACTATAATGTCAAAGGACACCAGCCGGAGAGTCTTGACTGGTTCAATGTACTCGTTGCACAGACAATTGCACAGCTGAGAGCTGATGCCCGACAAGATGATGCTATCCTTACATCTCTCAATGAGATCCTCAACGGTGGAGTGAAGCCTGGCTGGATAGGAGAGATACGCGTTACCGAGATCGCACTTGGGGACGAGTTTCCCATATTCAGCAACTGCAGAGTCATGCCAGCGGAAGAAGGACTCGGCCACGGCGGACTCAGCGGTGGAGGCTCAGGCGTCGAAGAAGGAACACTGCAGGCACGAATGGACGTGGATCTGAGCGATGTAATAACGCTGGGCATAGAAACTACACTCGTGCTCAACTACCCTAAGCCATTTGTCGCTGTTCTCCCAGTCGCGCTGGCAGTAAGCGTCGTCCGCTTCTCGGGCACCTTAGCCGTGTCTTTCATCCCATCCTCTTCGCCTCCATCTACCTCGACAAACTCTCCGAGTCCCACACCAGGCGCTCACTCACGTTCACATTCTCGAACCCAGTCAGAGCGCCCTGAACCTCCCCAGCCTACATCATCCTCATCCGCAAACGATTCAACGCCGACCCGCCCCACAACCCTCGCTTTCACATTCCTAGACGACTACCGTCTCGACCTCTCCGTACGCTCACTAGTCGGCAGCCGCTCACGACTGCAGGATGTCCCCAAAATCGCACAGCTTATCGAGTCACGCGTACATGCCTGGTTCGACGAGCGCGTAGTCGAGCCTCGCTTCCAGCAAATCGTGCTCCCATCACTTTGGCCACGGAAACGGAACACAAGAGGCGGAGAAGACGAAGTCGAGATTGATGACGAGGCCGTAGCGGACGACGAGGAGGAAGTCCCAACATCTCCCGAGATAGAAGTAGAGCCCGAGGTCTCAATATCAATCGAATCACCCACGCCCGTGAAACCACGGACACGCCCTGCACCTTACACGTTACCGAGAACACCACCCCCAACATCGATAGAAGCGCGGTTGGAAGCCGAAGGTGCTAGAATGCGGGAGGCTGAGATACGGGCTGGGGAGAGGAGAAGAGATGGCGAGGGAGTAAGGCGGAGAGGGGAGCGACCGCCACTTCAGTCAAGAGAAGCAAGCCGAAGAAGCAATCTTGGTGGGAATTGGGGTGGGCAGAGAGAAAGAGGGCTGCCGGGGCCGATGATTGGGGGGTAGGTGGGTGCATGTAGAAGAAAATCTTACGAACATTGAATTACTTCGAGTTGCCGTCTGTGTTCATCGTGGTGCACAACAAACTTGCTGACTTCACAGTATAGTAAATAGTCTATTGTGTCTCCTACCTCTCCTTTGACTTCACTGTCTAAATGCTTACCTATTAACATATATATACACGTTAACCCCCAACCCAAGTCATAAGACGCGAGACTCCATAGCAGCGGTAGCCATATCACCTCGATTACCCAGATCTACCATCTACTAATCGAGACTCCACAGCGCAGTAGTATCGCGCCGTAGTACTGCCCTCGAGTGCAGGGACTGCCTGCTGGGCCAGTAAGCCTAATGTGAAGACTAGAAAGATGGTTCATGGCAGAGGTGTGAGTTCGACTCTTGCTGGGTCACTCATATCTGCATGTGCCCATGATGTCACGTAACCTTCAGGATAATGGTTCAATTAGGGCCCGATTGACTATTTGCTCAAAGAAGCATACGTGTATACACTCCCAGTCCGATATCTATGACCTCGTAAGAAGCAAAGACTACACCGGTAGGTTTCAGGCTAACGGGGTCTCCAAGGGCAGCACGGTGCTACTTGTCTCAGGTCCAGGCAATGAGAAACATCGTCGTCCTCCCACAAACAACCCTTGCATCCTTGCACAGCACCATTCACAAACACAGGCAGGCGTATAATTTTGAATATAGTATTGGTGGCATGTATAGGCTCTTTCTGACCTATGCTGCCCATGGTGTTTGACATTCGGTTCCCAGAACGCAATCCCAAACGGTATAAAGGGCTCTATAGTACAGCGCGTCAGATATCCGCCCATTTCCGTCCTCCAGTGCCTCTAGCCGAGAATGAGAAGCACGTGTACCGTCCAGAAAGTCCCAATTCAACACGCAATAACTCCTTTACTCCTCGGATCCAAGACGTCGTACGTGCTCTTACGACCGACATGTTGAACTTCTCAAGACAGATAGGGAAAATCGGGACAAGCTTTGAATCCTAGAGTCTTTCACTGCGTAGTGGCAGTAACAGGGACTGGGGTGTGCGTGTCCGGGAAGGGTGATCTTGGTAAAGAGTCTCCAGGGGCGATATAGGGCGGGGTTGGAGCAAAGGCTGGCCACGTCTTGGGTTGTGTATCTGCGTTGCCTGGCGGGGGAGGCTCCTTGGGATTCAAGACGACGACTGGGCGCTCCTGGTGGACAATACTGCCTTTCGGAACAATGCTAGATGTATCCTGGGGAGGAGTAACCGCTGGTTCTGCTGGTGCTGCTGTAGGCGGTGCTGACGGTCCCGGTGGTAGTGATGCATGGGCACCCGGGCCCGAGGGCGGCAGCTCAGGTGCTTCCGCAGCCGTTACACGAACCGTAGGGTTCGCAGAGCCTTTTCCATATCGCAATCGAACGACAAGAGTTTTTGGTTCGCCATCTTCGGATTCGGGTTCTTCGTCTTCGTCTTCGTCCACATCCATCTGGTCGACCTTCTCATCGTCATCTCCCCCATCCCATTCTCCGCCAGAAGTTGTCGCATCGTCCTCATCGTCCATCTCATCCACTGAGTTGTACGTCTCAATGTGCTTGCGACCCCTTCCCCTGCCATTCGAGGTATTTTTCGCAGCACGAGTGGCACGACCATTTGCAGACGCTTCTTCTCCCGAGCCGTCAGATCGTTCGTAATCACCAGTCGCTGGCGAAGCCCCTTCTGTCGTGACTTGTCCACTCAATAGGGTCTCACCGTATAGGCCAGTTGCCCGCGATCTAACCTGCCTCCCGCTTGCCGTAACAGTCGGCACGTTCGCGACAGCGGGTGGATCTCTGCCATGTCGCCCCGATCGACGAACAGAGAGCGCATCTGATCCTTCCTCGTCATCCTCTTCATCAGAGAATGTGTACTTCATGCGCTTGCCTCGCGTGCGCGTCTCGTAGGAGTAGAAGCCTGGGTCGGGTCGAGTGAAGGCGGCCTTGCGGCTAAGGCGGTATTCGCGACGCTTGCGCTTCTATGGTAATGTCAGCAGCAGTTCATCCAAAGAGCCAGCTTTGCGAGCATGTGATGTGAAATGCTGTATTCCAGATACGATACGATTTTGTACAGCTGCATCGATACTCTTATCCGTACGCGAAAATTGCTTAGTGGACTGGGGTAGACTAATGCTGATCGTAGAAGGGGAAAAGCGCATCTTACTTCTTCAGTGGCCTCAAAGCGCGGGATAGCATTGAGTATCCTTTCACTCAGAGCTTTCCCCTTCCTGGTTCCATCATCGTCCGCAAGTTTTTGTGCCAAGACTCGCAATTCGTCAATGGACCCCGCAGAGCTGTACCAGGTGGTATTCTCCTTCCGGGGCTCCTTTCTAGCTGTGAGATCGCTCTCTCGATAAACACGAAACGATGTGTCATCCTGTCCCTCAATCAAATAGTACTTGCGCTTGTCGCCGTCCTCACCCCATGGTTGTACCGACAGAGGAATGTTCACGTCGTTTTTTTCCTTGCTCGTACGCGATTTGTATTGATCCTTCAGCATGGCGCTTATGACTTCGGAGCTATGGAGACTCCAGAGAATGAGGGTTTTGAGGAGGGTGATCTGGGTATGACGTTAGTATATCCAAATAAGAGAGGGTCATCGCGTTGAATCTCACTCGCTCTATTGCCGACATAGTATTGAATGATCGACCGCCACTAATGGGGTTGACTCTCTCCCAGTCCTTTGGCCATGAGGACTTATGTGTATGTATGGCTTCCTCGAGTGCCCGTCCATAGTGACCTTTCCTGTAAAGTGTGAATATGGTCAGCAATGCTGTTGTGTCTAGGATATACGGCGCAAGTATGCGACCATATTAAAGATAGAGGCAGAATGTGACTGGGGCGAACTGACTCGACGGGTTTCTTGCGATTGACGACAAGCCCAAGCAGGGCGCAGAGAAGACTCTCAATTTGGGAGGATGGCAATGGGTCTGAAACGCCTCGCTCAACGTCCTGTGGTCCGAGATGAGGGCACTTTGGCGGAAAGGCTTCGGTGAATCGTGACCTAAACATGACAATGACCTGTGGTCAAAATGTTAGCAGGCGCAACGGTGTGATGGTTAAGGGCGTGATGCGCTCGATCACGTCGCGAAACGACGCGATTGACGCGACGGGCACTCACAGCAATGTCGGGATTGTCTTCTGGAACCATCTCGTGTGGAGGCGACGCTGGACGTTTCTTGCGCGGCGGCGACGAAGCCTGCGGCTTGAGGTAGCCCAGGATGGAGCCATTGCTCTTCTTCTTCTTTTGTGGTGTGGGTTTGGTGGCCTTGACGGGGGCGATGACTGGCATCTCGTCTTCGGACGGTGCAGAAGAGAGTGAGGAGTCAGAGTCGGCCATGATTGTCGTTTGCGACGGTTGATGGTATTGAGAGTGCGGTGAAGGGAGGTGCGAGCGGGTCCGTGTAAATCGATGAACGAAGGGCTCGGCATGCATCATGTAATCCTACCTCGCTAGTACAGATATCATTCAAATATATAAAACGCCTGTAGGCTAGAGCTTCTGATTAGGGGTGCATTTCTTAAAAGCAAGTTTAAGGGTATGGAGACTATGATATCGGTCGTTTTAGGTACTTCAAGGCAAGGCTAGTCCAGTGATAGACCGCGAAGGAAGTTTGTTCGTGGAGAACGGTATTCATATGCTGTTCAGACTAGTGGGCAAAATGATCAAGCTGGGTTTGCAAAGTGATTATGATATGTATATACTGGTATTATTCTATAGGGCTTGCTAAATTTTTGGTACCTAAATAGAATCGTGTATGGCTTCTCATCGTATAGAGCGATGATCACATAAGATTGTGGGGATGGTGTCCATGCCATGACTGCCGGTGTTCATTGCTAGTCTTCTTGAAAATAGCATGAAGTACCCCTCACTACCGCCTCGTGCGGAAGGCAGTGAAGTTGAAATCTGGTGACCTCCAAGCTGGTGCTGCGCTTCGTTAGTCCAGCTATTCGATTAAAACTGCGTGAGCCTGAAAAGTCCTGTAGTGTGTGGAAGTGTTAGGCGCACCCTAGCAGCAGGCTACCGCGCCGCTTGCCCTTCGTCGAGATCTAGATCATAGAACTCGTCGTCTCTGAAGAGCCTATGGATAGTTTCAGTGTAGCAGAAAGAGAGTGCGCTCGCACCTGCAATGTATCCCTTGTCAAGGATGACAGTTCTTAAACATGTGTAGTAATTACGCATTCTGGGTGAGCGATAACCAGGACGAAGTTCGTGACCCCTGAGCTTTGTCATTAGCATACCGCCTACCATGACTATGGCACATAGAAGATGATGAAGTCTTCCAGTGGTACTACTCTGTGTTGTGTGCGACAGTGTGCAAAATCAGCAGCGGGGTTCGTGATTGGGGCTGATCTATTGGGGGAGCAGGCGTAAGTGCTCGAATTCGACAACCCCACCATAGCGCGTGTGCTGTATGACTGATCAAAATTATGTTCGTACAGTGCAGCGTTTCCATGGAAGAAGGTACTTCTCTTGATCACCAACAGCGTACCCTAAAAGGTTTCGTTGAACTCGAAGGTGTGGAGATGTTGCCAAAAAGTCATTAGAAGCGCACAAAATCCGAAAAGCAACCCATTTTGATGGTGGCTTATACACTGGTTGTGGGTGAGGCTGTGGATCGTGCAGGCCGGTGTCGCAGCAGGGGATTTCCAAGAGTCGCAAAAACTCAACATTCCGACGAACCGCACACAGCTGGTACCACTAGCAACCACCTTGAGGCCTCCTATATGTGAGCGTCGTGATGAAGCCCCAGGAGCAGCGAGAATAATGTATGCATAATATGAAGGATCAAAGGTACTTTGTGAGGGAATTGACAGCGCGTTGAGAAAAGCCGAATGAGATAGATGGATGTATTTGATGGACAGAGATGAAAGAAAGTGTCATTAATGCGCTGTAAAACAGTTGAGCTTTGTAAAATGCACTCGAGGTGCGAGCGCCTTATTCGGTACCCAGGCTGTTCGATCAAATCTCCAGCGTGGTGATGAGTTCACTCAACCATCCTTGGATCTTGAATAGGAAGGTCGCATGTAATCATAAGATCGTCCGTGGAATGGCCCGGTAGCGGTCGGTCACCAGGAAGCCTCTCTGTGTTGTACGATAGCTGTCTTATAGGGCGGATAAGCAATTCGATGTTGCTTCGCAAACACAACCACACTGGGAAGACTTTGGTGCATTGTGCATCTCAAACTAGGTTTATGGTCCAACTTACACCCGGCAGAGGGGCCTAGAATGAGTTCACTAGAAGGCCCGAGGAGGAGTTCGGAGGGCGTCTCGAAGGCTAGATAAGGTCTGCGCTTTGCGGTATACTGAATGCCGCTCAGGTATACGAATGCATCAGACTGGCGCTAGCATTGGCGGTGGATATCCGGATTGAGGGGCTTTCTTTTTCAAATACCTCCACTGACAAGTGCGAAGAACTCGTGCGAAAGTTTACCTTAGAAGTCTGGCTTTCATACCTGGCGCTATGGTAGGCTATAAGTATTACCACGCGCTTATACCTGAACTATAATCCACGTGTTTCGCATAAGTGTGGAGGGTCCTATTCTGGTCGGCGGCTGTCCTCAACCAACATCTTCTGCGACAGAAGAAGCAGGCAAGAAGTGCGGCTCAAGTCGTGCAGGCGCGGACCTGAGACAGAACGAAGCGAGAGTAAAGGCGATGACACTGAGTGGCGGGCAATGCCGCTCGGGAGGAGGATGACCAGTGCTGTTAAACATAGTTGAACATGGATGGCGAGTAACGGTGGTCCGCTCAGTGGTGGATGAAACGTGAGCACAACTACGAGGACCGATCGATAGGATACAATTTCGCCCTCTTGGCGCGGTAACCTGATGGATGTGCAACACACGCACCCAGGCGCAACAGTGCCCAGATCGTTTAGTTTTGCCACTCCCGGGTTCTGGCAGGTGGGCGAGTGCATCGTGTGCAGCTTGGCGGCGAGATTTATTGATATTGAATGCGCGTCGCCTCGATGAAACTGACCCCACATTTAACAAGCTCCCTCTCTCCTCTCCATCCACGTCACCTTGGGCCGCTCGCTTTCTCCATTCAACAATTCACTTGTGCTTCGCCGGACGACCACCTACAGAACAGTGCAGTGCCATTGTCTTCCGCCTTCCGCCTTCCGCCTTCCGTGCCCAGCTTACATGCCCGCACACCCCTTGTACCGATAGGATTCCCCGCCGTGCTCCTTCTTAATTCTTCCTACAACAACCCCTCACAACCACCTCGCGCCCTGTCTTCGCAAACCACCACACCATCACAAACATGCTCGTCAACAAAAAACTCGATCGCTTTAAGCAATGGGCTGGGGAGAAAATGGGCGGAGAGGCCAGAACGGCGCTCTCCGACGAGTTTAAGGCCCTGGAGTTGGAGATGAACCTGCGTCACGAAGGTAGCTACCCACTTGCCATTGTTACACAACATCCCATTGCGCTGCAGTGCACTAACCAGTTTTACAGGCATGGACAAGATGCAGAAATCAATGACCGTCTATGTAAAATCGATGTCAAAACGCGCTGAGGGTGACGATAAGGAGAAGTCACTCCCAGGTGGGATTTTAGGCTCGACCATGGTCACGCATAGCGAAGATTTCGAGCCCGATTCCGAGTTCGGTACTTGCTTGAGCTGTGGGTGCTCTCTTGGGTCTCTTGTGCCCGCCAATCTTACTGACCGCGTACAGCACTTGGACGAGCAAACGAGCGCCTGGCCCGCGTTCAGGAGACATATGTTGTAGGCGCAACGGGAACTTGGCTAGAGGGCCTAGAACGCTCCCTGGCACAGATGAAAGAATACCAGGTATGCCAGTATCTTTGAAATCATCGCTGATCATGTATTCTAATATGTTTGCAGGCAGCACGTAAGAAGCTCGAGCAGCGACGATTGGCATACGACACTTCCTTGGTGAAAATGCAAAAGGCAAAGAAGGAGGACTTCCGCGTCGAGGAGGAATTGCGGTCACAGAAAGCCAAATATGAAGAGTCCAGCGAAGACGTTTTCAGGAGGATGCAGGACATCAAGGAGTCAGAAGTCGAAATGGTGCAGGACCTCACGTCATTTCTCGAGGCAGAGCTGACATACTATGACCGCTGCCGAGAGATTCTGCTGAATGTCAAGCGGGACTGGCCGGCTAGGTGAGCTCATCACGCAATTATTTATGATGACTTGGCTGACACTCGTATCAGAGAGACTAAGAACCGACCCGCCCGCTCCCGGTCCATCACCACTGCTCACGGCTACGCTGAGCGTTACAATCCACCCGAGGAGGAGCCAGTTGCCGAAGCACCACGTATTACTATACCTCGTCTGAACTCCCGTAACATCTCACCAGGTCAGGAGGCCGCCCGGCCAACTTACAGCCGCACCCAGACATTCGATATACCTTCTCGTAACTTGCGCGAAGAGTCTCCTGCCCGCCGAATCTCCCGCGTTCCCACTGAACCGGCAGCAATTATGGCCAGTCGCGGTGGTCTCCGCCCTGTCCGTCGCGCCGACACTTTCGCTGACGAACACGAAGACGATTATGCAGGCACAAGTAACCATAGACGCGACAGATCCCCACCGAGTCCAGCTACAAGCCAGGGTAGCCAACTCTCACGAGCTATCAGTTGGACTGCTGGAGCTTCAGACCTTGCGGTGAACGGGAAAAAAGCGCCTCCACCACCTCCACCCTCGAGGGCAAAGAAGCCTCCGCCCCCACCACCGCCAATGAAGCGAAGTGCGCTGAGTGGCTCCGAAACTTCACATTATTAGCCCAGCATCATTATCTATCTTCTGGTCTTGAGCTGACAAGACATTGTATACAGTGTCAAGGCGAATTCCCACCTACTGAAGATGGTACTGACCTTATTTCCGCATTCGACTGTTACTCTTCGAATTGTCTTGGACGATGCTGTGTTTTGCATTCTCGATTCCTTTGCATCTGCTGGCTGCACACAATTCGAAATGACATCATATGGGTTGCGCCCTTCACTAGGAGACTTCGTTACGCCATTCTGTTCATCATGTACCCATGATGCTTCGTTATCATAATCTCCTCACCTTTGTCCAGAGATGTCTCTACCACAGACATCTCACTTGGAAAACACTGCAGCGCAGCCAGGCGTTATTTGGCGGGTTGATCAAAGCTGTATCCTTGCATGGCGTTTAATAAGAATTTGCAGTCCATGCTTCAGCGGAGTATTAACGGGCTTACAGTTGGTTAAATTCACGGGCTTGGTCTATTTAATACTGCGTTCTACAAGTAGGAATGCATAAGTTCTCCTCATAATCACATCCCGCCCTGTTGCATGTGTGAGTAATATTCGTTCCCCTGTTCCCGCATGAAAATGCTCTTGAAGCCTTAGATACAATGCTTGACGAATACGTATGCTGTTCCAAGCATTTGTGTTTTAAACGAATACGCTTCTTATCATATACGCGTACGAGGAGCTTGTTTTATTTGGGTCATACGCGACCACCAGTACATGTATCCTATCTCAAATATTAAGCCTCCCATAACATAATAATTTGCAAGAACATACATATTCACTCTAAATACTAAGGGCTATCTGTTGCAGTTGATTGCATACAACTACCTACTGTAGGGGTGGAAATATCTATGGGAAGTTCCTTGGCTCATGCCTCAATAAAATACGAGCTCCTCGTATACGCGTATAAACCATGATTTTCAGCGACGGTACACTTTAGGATTCGCTCTTCTTTATTGAGTCTTGTTGTTTAGTAAATAGAAGTCATGACCAAGTTCGATACCAACCAATTACAGCTGATGAATGTAGGACCTCGGTTACTCCACCATCTATCTGCTCTATCATCTTCGCCATCTCACTTCACCATTCAATAAACAGCAGTGTCATTAAAAAGTAATTAACCATCTTGCATGTAGTCACTTCATTTACATATTCCAAAATGCCCCTATGCACCATCACTCTCCTCTCCCTCTACACCACAACTCCTAATCCCCTCCTCACCTTCCTCTCCATTCTCCGCACATCCAATGTGGAACCGCTAGTCATATCCCGCGTTCTTCGTTGGATTATCCTCCCTACAAAAATATCCACATCCGAGCTCCTGGCACAAAACATCCACTGGGACCTTCTTCTCATCCTTCCCTCCACGGATCCCCTTCCGAGCTCAGTCCAAAAGCTAGTCCAACACCAATTCACCGTCGTGGCTGGCATCCCCTCGCGACTCCTGAAAGACTTCCACGCGAGAAATGAGAAATTACTGCATCCAGCTCCGGACTCCGTGCCCAAGCTATCCGGGAACACCGGGAAAGGCGGCGCGGGCCTAGCCTCCTCATCCCAAAACTTAGAACTATCACCCGAACTCCAGTCCTGGATCCACAAGTTCTGTGATGGGAGCGGCGCAGAAGGTGGAGGCGCAGTCTCCATGCTCAACCTCCTTTCCTTTAATCCCGGCATGAAATCCTCGTATCTCAAATACGGCGCAGCCTTTTCTGAATCTATTGGGTCGAGACATGGTGGAGATGCGAAGATCGTTGGGACAGTTGTTAGTGTGGATGGGAAAGAGAAGGAGGAAGCGAGGTGGGATGAGGTGGCATTGGCGCATTATCCGAGTATCAGGCATTTTGAGGAGATGCTTGGGAGTAGGGATTATCAGGAAGTTAATAAAAGGCATAGGGTGCCGGCATTGAGGGATACGTTGATTCTTTGCACGAGCGAGATTGCGGTGCAGGAGTTGCTTGGGGAAGGGAGGAGAGAGGGAGCGAAGTTGTAGGGTTAGTGAGATGTAGGGAACCATGAACATCGTGGCAGTTTGGTACGTGTTCGCTATAAAGGTGTGATACACAACATGAAGTCCAATTCAGTTGCCAATAGGTCCGCAAGCAGATATAATATCAGATTGTAGGCTGGTCTAGATCCATCTGCCAACTTATTAAGATTGCCGACGGTGTTCTTTACTAGATACTAGTTCTACCGGACATCTCAACGATTGAACACCAATGCACTACTCACCAGCAGCTTGCGCCGCATGCCCCTTTGTTCTCCCCAGCTCCCTCGCTTCCCCATCAACGATCTCGGGCAATGACTCGAACAGACCCTTTTGCTTCGGCTCCCACCTGAACAACTTCCTAGCTCTAATTGCTCTTCCTCTGCTGTTCATGCCCCAAAGATAGCTCCCGTGCCCCGTCAGCTCATCGGCCTTCTCGGTAGAGATACTGTCGATTTCTGGGGAATTGATGAGTTTCTTTTCGAACGCAATCTTTGCAATCGCCCTTGCAACGTCGCCCCACACGATATCCCCGTTTTCGGTGAAGTAGTAGCCTTCATCGTTCCAGGTCGCTTTGCCGCCACCTTCCAGTGCCGCCGTGACAAGAGCGAGGAAGACGTTTGACAGATCTTGAACATGGACCTCCGTCCACAGATTGTTGCCCTCCTCTACCTGGAAGCCTATACCGCGCTTCAGAGTCGCACGAGCCATCCGGTACACCTGCATGCTTTTCTGGTTGTCTGGTCCCCGGCCCTCGCCCCAGATACACGGTGGGCATACAATAGCCGTAAACACTTTCCCTGGATTTTGCTCCCCGGCGGCTAGCACAATCTTATCAACGTTGCGATGCGCAGCCGTGTCAGGAAGCGACGTAACTTCCTTGATGCCCTCCCAGTCATCATACACTTTCTCGTTTTTGACCCCGTAAATCCTCTTCTCGTAGTCCGCAACGCTCAGGATTCCAGTACCGGAGGTGTGGATTAAATAGCCTGGCTTGCCTTCTTTGGATGCTAGACCTGCGATTAGAGCTGAGGCAGCCACGGCGTGATCAGCGTTTGCGCAGTGGAGTACGACATCTGCCTGTGAAGCTTCCTTGGTAAGAAGCTCAGTGCTATCGAGGTCGCCGTACACGAGCCGGATTTTGGGGTATTGGGATGCTACTTTGGCGCCCTTGTCGCTATTACGCACGAGGGCAGTGATGTTGAGGTCGGGGTAAGCGTTCGCTATAGCATATAGAGCGTCACCGCCAATATAACCAGTTGCTCCCGTTCTTTGATATGTCAATTCGGTGTGTGTGTGAAGTAGCGGATGCGCTTACATGAATAGCTTCGACATGGTGGGTGTCAGTGTGCCGTTTTTTGGGTTGAGAGTTTGCTATTAGGTTGAAATGAGCAAGAGTTGGCAGAATGTTCCAGCCAAATCCTACAATTATTTAGAGAAGACTCTCAGTGTTTGTTGTCTTATAGTTGAAATAGTGGGGAAGCCCGGAATATATAAAATGGCCCTACGTCAGGGTCAGGTAACTGCCCCTCTTCATTACTGTATGCATTATTCAGCAGGAAGGCGCTACCATCAAGGCGGAATCAATTATGATAAATGTCTAAGGGCGGAAGGGCGCCAAAACTACATATGGGCGAAGAGATGGTGTGTCATGGAAATGATAACTGAAGTATACGCTTTCCGTGTTGAAAGACAATCCATCATGTGCGCCAGCAAAGAGGGGCATCAGACCGTTGTCGTACAGAACGATGTTAGTGCAGTATATTACGCTTCGGATGTTCAGAAAAGATTCGCTCGTAAGTTAAACTCGACATTGTGTAAGAAGAGTACGGTGTCGAAGTAATAGTCGATTTCGAGGACTGGAGGTTGGAGGTTGAAGCAGTTGCTTATGTAAAAGACGCTAGTAACCTCGATCGCAAGCTCCAGCTACACATCAAAGGGTACACATCTCGTTATGGATCTCCCAATAGTCAACAGATGCAGCTGAGTGGAAAGCACTAGATCAAACATCGACAATCCCCACCTTCCTACACCATGGACATTGTGCAAGCAGTCTCCAGCTATGTCACCAAGATGGTGTCCGCTGGAGATAGCGCCGCCGCTGGCACCTCCGCGGCTAAGATGAAGGTTCTCTTGCTGGACAACGAGACTGTAGGTTTGTCTGCTCTATCAAGGCAGATTTTTTGTGGCCACTAATACCTCCTAGGTATCTATAATATCCACCGCAACAACACAGTCGGCTCTGCTCAACCATGAAGTCTACCTTACCGAGTACTACCTCCCTCCTCACATATATGAGACCATCTGACCTCAGAAACTAGTCGCCTTGACAATCAGAACCGAGAAAAGATGCGCCACCTCCGTTGTCTATGCTTCGTCCGACCCTCCCCCGAGTCAATACAGAGCTTGATTGAGGAATTGCGGGAGCCTAAATATGGAGAATATAATATATGTGAGAAGACATGAAGGCAGCATTCAAACGCTCATCTAATTGGATATAGACTTCAGCAACATTATAAAGAAATCGGCATTGGAGCGACTCGCCGAAGCAGACGACCACGAGGTCGTGCGAGCTGTGCAGGAATACTTCGCCGATTTCCTCGTCATAAATCCCGACTTAATGTCTCTGGGCCTAGGCTTCCCAAGTCACAGAATATGGAGCACGAGTCCAGACTCATGGAACCAAGATTCTTTGCAGAGGTCAACAGAAGGCGTTATGGCACTGCTTTTAGCTTTGAAGAAGAAGCCATTGATTCGGTACCAGAAGAACAGTCTCTTGGTCAAGAAGCTTGCGACTGAGATTCGGTACCATATGACGCAAGAGGATCAGCTTTTTGATTTCCGGAAGGTCGATACACCTCCGATACTACTCATCATAGACCGCCGGGACGACCCGGTTACTCCTCTACTCACACAATGGACCTATCAAGCAATGGTTCATGAGCTACTAGGCATCAAAAATGGCAGGGTGGACTTGCGAGATGTTCCAGAAATAAAAGATGAGATGAAGGTAACGAGTGTACTTTCAACATCACCAACTCAGCTAACCAAGACCGCAGGAGATTGTCCTTTCCCAAGAACAGGACCCGTTCTTTAAGAAAAACATGTACCTCAACTTCGGTGATCTGGGCCAAAACGCTAAAGACTACGTTGAGCAATTTGCGTCAAAGCAGCAAGGGTCGCAAAAGCTCGATTCCATCGCAGATATGAAGCGCTTCATCGAGGACTTTCCTGAATTTCGCAAACTATCTGGAAATGTTACAAAGCATGTCACACTCGTAGGCGAACTAAGTCGACGGGTTGGAGAAGACAGTCTGTTGGATGTGAGCGAGCTAGAACAGAGTCTGGCTTGCACAGAAAACCATTCGAATGATGTGAAGTCATTGCAACGCATTATTCAAAACCCCAAAATACCCGCCGACAACAAACTTCGATTGACTGCGATTTACGCTTTACGATACTCGAAACATTCCTCTAACTCTACTCCAGCGCTCTTAGACCTCCTTGAAGTATCTGGTGGCATACCTCGACATCGAATCAACCTAATCCCCAAACTCTTGACTTACCATAACTCCCTACAGTCCACAACAGTCGCTGGCGGGATGCCTGACTTGTTCCAGCCTGGTTCGTTCTTTGGAGGTGCTCGAGACCGGATCAAGGGTTTGAAGGGAGTGGAGAACGTCTATACTCAACATTCTCCTCGTTTGGAGACCACGCTGCAAGATTTGATCAAGGGCAAACTAAATCAGCAAGTCTATCCGTTCGTTGAAGGCGGTGGTTCTACCAAGGACAAGCCTCAAGATATCATAATATTCATGGTTGGTGGAACAACCTATGAGGAGGCTAAGATGGTAGCACAAGTTAATGCTAGCTCGCCTGGTGTTCGTGTTGTTCTTGGTGGTACAGGTGTACACAACAGCTCTTCTTTCTTAGAAGAAGTTGAAGACGCTGTAGGGTCCTGGCCAGAGCCTCCGGCGGCGTCAGCGGCAGCCCGGCTAAGAAGGGAGATTGGAAGATGATTGTTATTTTGTAACAAGAATTGTCGTGCCGATCAACTTTTCCTTATTTTTGCGAGCGCTTGGAAAAAGGTGTTCGTGCGATAGATCCATCACACATCCGGGCGTTCAAATGAATCGACTTTTGGGCGTGGGTGGTACATCCCACACTAGAGGTTGTATCTGTAGTAATGACACCGCTTCTTTCCTTCATACGAGACGCATCAAAATCCCTCAACAGTCGGTCCGTGGTCACGCGCGCGCGAACATCCCGTTCGTATTGAAAAGCACATCTAGACCGGGGTCGCGTGTGCGTCTAACTGGTAGCTACAAAAATCGCCGTAGGCGGTGGAAGGTCATTGGACTCATAAAACAACGATAAGCGTGCATGTAACACCATAACGATGTTTGATCTTGATGCGACTAATTGAACGGCCAACGAGAGCGGAACCAAGTCGATGAAAATTCGCTCAGCGACCTCTTGCTCGATAGAGGGCTAGTCCGTTTCAGTTTAGGCGATATCGCAGGGCTGAACTCTGCGCCTCAAAGGCTCAGTTCTTCCCGGTTGGAGTTCGGAGCCTCACACCTCAACCATCCGCCCTCCATCGCAAAACCTCAACAATTGACCATGGCGCAACAATGATTGAAAGACATGCCCGAACAAGTCTTGCAATCGCGCGTTGTCCGCAGGCGTAATCCTCGTCCTATTAACTCTTGTGTCGAATGTCGCACCCGCAAGAGCCGATGCTCGAAAACGCACCCCTGCCAAAACTGCACAGCCTTTGGACGAGAATGTGTCTTCATCACAGTGCCTGAGTCTGCAACGCGCAGACGACAGAGAGATTCCAATTCCAAATCGAACGCGGATTGGACCCAGCCAATCCCTCTGAGAACCCAAAGTCAGACTTCACCTGGGAAGTTTGAGAACACCAACACCAGCCCTAACGTTCCCACTGCGACCCCCGGAACCCCCCCACGTGACTATGAATGGGAAGCGTACCAGCAGGATGTCGAAGTTGACCCCGGTGATGCATGGGAGAAATTGCCCGCGGAGCCTGAAGAGACCCCAGATGACGTGTACGAGGACGAGAACGACGATGAGGATCAGATCGCGACAGATCTCACAATTCGAATCGGTAGGATGATTATTTGTGAGAACATTACTGGATTCTTTCGACCTCAGTATGCCGAAGAGGTATTGTCTTCCCTTCCAAGTTCGATCATATTGCGTCGTATAGATTCTCTTAGTTCAATACAATTACTGAGACCTATCGTGTTAGCTTGGCAAGCTTCTCTCAGAGCGTATTGCGTCTGTCTCATCGGTCGCTGGCCAAAGAGCACCGCAATCGTCTGCTCTCTTGTCTGCAGAGCATATGCCATCTCTCTCGCCATCCCTCAATCTACTTCTAGGGGGCTCAGCAGCTCTGCCTCAAGGTATTGATCTTGACCCGCCTGACTTGCCCACGAGACTAGAGGCAGAGGCCTTGTACCAAAGGTATGTGGAGGCTGTCAGCCCTATTGCACATGTGCTGCATATTCCATCCTTTAAAAGAGTTTTTGATCGATTCTGGACGAACATCGAAATCGGAAACCCCAACCAGAACTCTTGCGCTGCTTTGATCTTGTCCGTTTGTATGGCGGCAGCTGCCTCTTTGTCCCCGCTTCAGGCAAAAGCCCAATTCGGCATTACGAAGGAAGATCTGTTTTTGCGCTTGCAGAAGGCAACCGAGCTCGCTTTGCTTCGTGCCAAATGGGCGAAAACATCAAACATCAGAACGCTTCAAGCGCTGACGATATATTTGGTAAGCAGCAGACTTCTATCTGCATGTTGCTGTCACTGAATGTTGTAGGTCCCATTGTGTAGAGCGCAAATATCCCGCGCTACATCGGTTGTAGTTGGAGCCTTGGTTCGACTTGCGCAATGCATTGGGATTCACCGCCTAAGTCCAAACAGTTTGACCCCAATTCAACAACATGTTCGATCTCTCCTCTGGTACCAGATATGTTTCCTGGATTTTAGAACAGCGGAAGCGCAGGGACCTCATCCTTCGATCCGATCGGACGACTTCGACATTCCTCTGCCTATTAATGTTGATGACGATGTCTTTGAGTTCGGCACACCTAAGTGGCAGCATCACCCAATCCCCGTTCAAGGGTGGACAGACTCAACACTCTCGCTGATTCGATATGAGTGCAACGAACTCCATCGTTTGATCTTTCGCGGCAGAATAGAGATGGACCGCAAAGCCATCACACTTCACGACCTTCGCGCAAAAGTAGACGCACGTAAGAGGGAGATACAAGCCAAGTATCTCCATTATCTCGATGCACAGGTGCCCATTCAACGATACGCCGGATTGGTAGCAACGCTCTTGATGTCACGCTGCGACTCAATGCTCCTCTACCGACATCTGCCGCAGACCTCACTTCTTCAACGCTCAGATTCTGAGAACCGCCTCCGCGATGTCCTCCTCACCGCCGCACTGACCACTCTGGAGATCGGTGCAACACTCGACACACTCCCTTCCCTTAGCTCTTGGGCATGGTACTCAACAACTTACCAGCAGTATCACGCAGTTCTTCTACTCCTCACTGAACTCTACCGGACGCCAGATCTCACGCGCAAGGACCGTATGATGACGATTATCGACCACATTTTCGGCCATTGCTATGGCGTTGGCGTACGTGAGCGCTGCTCCGACCTCCTTTGGACTGTCAAAGAAAATCTTGAAGCATTCTATGTCATGAAGGGCGTCAATAAGCGCAAGCACCACCCACAGCAACATCCCACTCTACAACCTCTTCAAGGCCACGCCCGACCGCAAGTCCAAAGTCAGCCTTCCTCAGCATCTACGCAAGATTTTAAATACAACTCCTCGCTACCGCCACTTCAGACCCCACTTGATAATCTCGGGGTTGATTTCGATGCGTTGCTTGGTGGACTTAGTGTTAGCGTCAACGCAGAGGAATTTGAGCACTTTTTTGCGGGTTTGCCGTCTAGCAACGATCCGGGAGCGATATTTGTGCCTGTGGATCCGGGAACACAGCAGAACGGGCCAGAATGGAGCGATGGAAGCGCCGGAGGGGCCACAAGTCCGAATAACAGTCTACAACAGTGGGTACGTAAACTTTCCGCACTGTTATGTTCAAACCCTCAATATCGAATACCGACTGGCTTGAGGTCCAAAGTAAATTATATACTGATTGATTATGCAGGACAACTGGAACTTCCAGTCACAGAACGGGAACTAAGTTCTCCGGAGTTAAGTGTCTATAATCTTATCACGTCTTTAAGAATCTCTTCAGAAAAAGTATGGGCAGGATTACGATATTCACGAAAGGTACGTTGGAAATTCTCTATGTACGATTATCTTGACTATTTTTTTTTTTAGCTGAATCAGGGTCGTGTGTTTTATGTTTTCAGATGTTAGAACAGTGGGTAAGGGCCATATTTCTATTTAGCTCCAGCTGTGACTGGTTATCTTCCCTCCAACTGGTGATTCAACTGTAAATTTTTCAAAAAGGAAGTCAAGTTCTTTCGTAAATTCTCATCATCTCTCGCCTCAAGCCAAAGCGCCTACACCGGGCACATCGGAAAGTGAACGTGATATGTTTAGGTTTGTATTGTCTGTGTATAGCTAGACTCGCGCATTGCACTACCACTGTACTGACTTACCTTTATGGCTGGCGTGCCTTACTTTTCCGTGTCTGCGCTGAGGCGCAAATATCCCTTTCTTTGACGACTTCTCTTCATCTCTCCACTTGTTCATGGTGTTGAGATATATCTCCCTGTCAATTTGCGAGTGAACAGGGAGCTTTTCCTGCAATTGCAAACACTCCTCCAGCAGCGAGATCGCCTTCTGGGTATATCCTTGCGCTTTGTTGATAACCGCCAGGTTATACATAGCGGCCAATGTCCAATAATGGTCTGACCCAGAGCTCTTTTTGTAACCTTCAAAAGCTTGCTGCACTAACTCTTCAGCTTCTTGTAATCGGCCTTGATCCTCGTATATGAGACTTAAGAGTTCCGCAGCTTCTAGCGTTTGAACATGCTCCGCCCCTAGAAACTCTTTTGCGCTCGCTAATGTCAACTTTGCCAGCTTTATAGCCCTGCTGATTCGCCCTTGTTGCCAGTATGTTTCTGCGAGAAGGCCCATGGTCCATAACGTATCCGCATGCTTTTTTCCGAGCACCCTTTCTTGAGCCTCCATTACTTGCCGTGCTAAGTTCTGGGCCTCGTCTAATCGATTTTGTTCTATATAAGCTTGAGCGAGGCCGAACATAGTATCAAGCGTACTTCGATGTTCCGCGCCGAGCACTCTCCTTTGAGTTTGTATCAAATCTAGTAGGATCTCTACGCCTTCCTTCAATCGTCTTAAATCCAAGAGTTCTAACCCGAGGCTGTGCATGGTAGTCAATGTGTCTGGATGTTCCGGTCCAAGTACCTTAATCCGTATCTCCATAATTCGGCGATAAAGCACCTCGGCCTCGTTCCATCGCTCTTGCCTTGAGTAGATATGCGCCAACTTTTCCATTGCATCTATAGTGTCCAGGTGGTCTGCGCCGTGCACTTTCTTTCTTATTTCGACCTCTTCTCTTGCCAACTCTTCGGCCGTTTTTGGTTGCCTGTCCGGTGGGGTTTGGATCAAGGGAACTTTCTCCTGGGATTTGTCTTCATTCAGCGTGACCGGGCTTTCTCCGCTCGGGCGGCAAGGTTTGTCTTGATTTATTTCGGCGACGCTCTCCTCGTTTGGTGTAGCGGGTAAATCTTCGTCTAGAAGCCCTTCTCGTTGAAGGCGAGTAATGTACGTTTTTAAAGCAGGCGAATACTTTCGAATATCGGAGCTTCGTATGCCCGACCCTATCATGTCTCTGCGGAACTCCCGCCAAATCTCCTTGTCATCGTTCTCGTAAACCGATAATGCAGTGCTGACTGTTCCGTTCCCCTTTCTCATCCGTGCCGCAAGACCATCGATCTTCTCCAGCAACTTCGGAAAAGCTTCAGTCTCAAGTCGTCCTTGAGAGCTAACCCCAAGCACAGAAGCAAATGCAGCTAAGGTAGCTATTCTCTTCGTTAATTGCACACTCAAGCCTTCCAGATTCTTATTACCCATCCGTATCCTATCCCAGTTTTTCCTCCGGCTTGTGCTCAAACTCTTGTACTTCTTCACGACATCTTCCAACTCTTTCACAACCGAGCGACAACTCTTCGATATCGTTTCCCAACCTCGGATATCATCGGGGTGTTGTGCAAACAGCGAGTTTGGTGCTTCGACTTCGGTCTGGATCCGTAATAACAGCGTTTGCAGCACAGCTAGATCGCAAGTAATGCCTGCATACTCGCCGCACGCATTCTTCCAGCCGTTGTATGCGTGAGTTGTCAGCTGTGTCAGGAGAATGATGTCGCCGATTGAGAAGCCGAAGGACATTTTTGGAGGATGTGAGGACGAGGCTGAGGCTGAAGCTAGGCTGAGAAATTACTTTGGACTATAGCAACGGTTGGTGTGGAACGCGAGAGATGGATCATGGAGGGAAACACCAATGCTAGGATTAAGTCGTGTTATCTCGATACTGTGAGCAAAGGGAGCGTGTGCAAGTTGGAAATCTTTCATGGTGATGCCTGGGCTGAGGAGCCTCGGAAGGCTGTGCATAACAAGGCACATATCCACGTCACGCTAAGGCGCACTCGAGGCGTTTATGTAGTCAAATAAGAGCTGAGATTGTGGTTGGCTGAATGATACTAGCCACATAAGTGATTTACTATTCGAGAGATATTGAAGTGCTATTCCGGCTCCGAGGATGATGGCATTTACATGTAGTGTCGCGATTCTACAGTTCAGACTAGTGTTCGTAGTCACAGCCAGAGGCTCACTCCGAGCGCCAAGCTTGTGAAGTTATCCCATAATTGACCAATAACAGATCAAACTAGCCAAACTCTTAGTCTAGGGCCAAGCTTGGTCGATTGGAGCATTATAAGCATCATGAGAAAACAGCCTCTCCGCGCCTATGCTGGTCAGGTCGTTGTTTCCAGAAGCCATTGAAAGCATGTCAGCAGTCGATGTTTCTGCGAGTGGATGCACAGATCTACGCATGTTAGATAATGCTCATTAATGTTTGACAACACCATACCTGCGAATAAGCTCCTTCTCATCCTCTTCTGAATGCATTCTGTGAATATGTTTCTCAAAGTTGTCATAATGTGGCCAGATCTTTTCTCTATTCCTGCAGAACTCAGACGCACACTTATAGGAAGTTCCTATCTTATGTACAGATTTCCGATGCAGTACAAATTTGTTGAAAGTAGTGAAGCATTTCCCATTCCAGGCGCAGTTTAGAATACTGCATGTGTAGTGTTTATGTCGACCATTATTGATTCGCGGTATTGAAGCTCGTGGTTTTGAGTTGTAGTTGGGAATGCGGTTCCGATAATTAGGGGTCGACCATGAAGCTTCGCTGTGAGAGCGAGCGATGCGGTCTATGTCACTGTTGGCGGAAAATTGCAGAATCCATTTCCCGAAACTAGGGTCCGAATCAGGGTCAGAATCAGGGTCAGAACCAGGGTCAGAATCAGGGTCAGAACCAGGGTCAGAATCAGGGTACGAATGAAGGAAGCCATAATCTCTTCCATGTTTCCCCAAACTATTGGTTGGATTGTCGCTCAAATGACGAGAGGTTCTTTGATCGCTGGGTATGCTTCCGGGCGACAGTGGACCGGTGAAGGATGGAGGGACCGGGACGTCTAGAATTTGTTGAGGTTTGAGTCGAACATGGATTATACATTGAGCACAGAAAGATTGAGGTTCATATTTCTCAAGTCTAAAGGTTATGTCTTCTGCTGAGGGACGTTCGTTCGGTTGAGGGAGGAGCATATCGGAGGCTATCATTCCGAACAGATTCAAGCCTTGTAAAGATGATTGTAATTGGCTGTCTTCAAGAATCTCTTGGTAGCATTTGCGTGGATCTGGAGATATGAGTTCCTTGTGGAGGGCAAAGAGGATATCCAGGAAAATGCAGCCAAGAGAGTAGATGTCTGATTTCGAATTTCGAGGTCCATGATCACTCACTTCTGGAGCACAGTATTTCCTCGTGAAAGCATTGGGGGCGCCAGTAGTAGTGCTCCCAATATTTGCGCTATGATCAAGGGAGTATCCGAAATCCGTGTAGATTAGGGAGCCTCTGTGAACCAGGATATTTTGGGGTTTTATGTCTTTATGCCGAATTTTTTGATGATGCATGAACGCCAAACCACTAGCCAAACATCCAAAGGAAGATTCAAGCACTCTGGTTCTCTCTGATTGCACCAGATGAGCAGCTTTTGCTTCTTTAAAATCCTGCAGGAAAGTGTACAGGTCCCCGGAATCAGCGACTGGATGAAGTATCAACCCGACTTCTCGTTTGGCGACATAGGTGGCAAAGATGCGAATGATGTGGTGATGAGGTGCAAGGCGGCGTATGATTTTGATCTCGTTATCAAAAATGCGTCTCGCTTCAGTGCGGGATCCATATATTGGGAATACCTTGCGGGCAAAGACAGATCCGGTATTAATGTCTTCTACCATCTCCACGTTGGCACTGTGACCGTGTCCCAAGTTTTTCACAAGTTTGTAGGGCAATTGAATATCTTCCTCCAACAAGTAGTCCTGTCCCTCCCGAATCATTAGGATTGACGGTGTTGTAGTCATGCTTGTTCGAAGGGAGGTTGGATGTTGGGCGGACATGATGTGACGATCTTTCATGGGTCACCCCGCAGCGCAATGGCGAGATTTTGTGTCGAAGTATGTCCGTATTAGTTCAGCAGGCACAATAAAGCCCAACTGTCTGAAGTTGAAGATAGCTTGGAGAAAAGGATGGAGCTGAAGCGGGGCGGTGTGATTAAACTGCAGGTGTGCGCTCATAGGTTCAATCGCATAAGGCTAAGCCATACAATGCTTGGCAGCTAATCTACGTACTTGAGAAAGACTGAGTCTGTTGATGTGTCATAAAGGTTAGAGTTTCAAGTTAGACACATACCTAATTTCGAGCAAAAGGTTGATGAATGAAGAAGAAGCGTCAGAGTACACTACTCAAGACAATTAGATAATACTGGTGGAATCTCAAAGACTTGTATGAGTAGATTAGTGAAGAAAAGGTAGAAGTATAGAAGGCAGACATGATTGGAGAATATCGTTCCCAAACTCTTGACTCTTCGTCTATGTGTAGGAGCGAACGGTCTAGCTTCTATATGACAACGAAATAGGCGAGACTCAGCCCACTTTTAGATGTATTCACCCATGTCTAAACTAGCAAATGTCTCTATAGATAAGCCCTTTATAGAATCTCAGTATATGGTATGGGGTGCTTCAAATAACGGGGTTTTGAGTCGATACATCCCAGGATGTGACCAGCTTATATAATAGTAGGGATTTGCTAGTAGTCACCTCCTTAACAACTAATTCGCCGTTGTCATGCTCGAGTTGGACATTCTACAAGTAGTTTGTTAAACCAAAGAAGGCGTTAAGACGTTCATCCGTATACTTGTTATAACCCTGATTTCTATAATCTATATTAGCGTTGCATAAAGTTTTTAACATACAAATTCCTCCCCCAATTTACATGAATGTAATCAACATGAATATAATAATTCAATGATCAGTTAAGAATTTCTGGCCCTCGGAAGCAATCGCTTGCTGGCAAGTTCCTCGGGTCATTTAGAGTCTACACATTGCTCGTGCACTGACCCCAAGTGTCCTCAACAACCGTATCGGAAAACACCGTCCCACGGAATAAGCTGTCGAAGAGAGCCACGTCGATACCCTGCAAGTCCCACTCATCTTCAGCACCTGCAACCCCTACGGAGACAGAAGGCTGGCCCTCTTGAAAATTATCGCTGGTCTGTGCGCCATGATAATCCAACTCGTCGGGGAGAAACATGTCTGCTACCAATGTAGTCTGGAGGCCTTGCTCGGGCGCCTTCTGCGTAGTTGGAGCAGACTTTAAGATGGCGCGGCTTTCGAAATTGATTGTGCCAAAGTAAGGGATATGGACGTATAGCCCTTTGCCGCCGTTGGTCAATTTTCCGTGGCACTCGAGCTCTTCCGCGTTGCCTTTGGAGGAGTTGGTACTGTAGCTGGTGCCGTTTGCAGCATCAGCCTCGATGGCAAGCAATGGGCGGAGGATACAGGCGATTTTAGAGGCAATGGCATCGTTATCTGTGTGGACCATAGACTCGATGATATCGAGGGTACGCTCCATCATGCCGCGGTCGCTAGGGCGGCTGTGGGCGAGGAAGCTGAAGACGGTGCTGGAGTTCGATTCTTGGATGGGACCCTGGCATTGATTGTGGGGGTCAATATAGGCGAGACAAAGGACCGTAGTAGCAATGAAGGCAAAAAAGTCAATGCCACGGCAGTAATATTGGGCAGGATTGGAGCTGCGGAAAGCTACATAGCGGGCCAGAGTTTCGCGGCTAACGTTGACAGCTGTGATCTTGCTATGATCGTACCTACGGTCGGACGAAGAACACAGCATGTAGGGCAAGTGCAGCCGTGTTAGCAGATGATAGTGACTGAACTGGCCCATGAGGCGAACCGTCCCATGGAGGACCTCTGTGCCGATGCTGTTGCTGGCTGAGAAATTGGGAATCAACCACCACTGGGGTGGCATCTCGGCGGCGGCCTTTTGTAATAGCGTATCGATATCCTGGGTTTCAAAGAGGTTGTTTTCACTGCGTTGCAAGATGCGACTAGCTATGGCGCAGTGGATGCGCTGCATACGATCAATGGGTTGGCATCCTTCCAATACCTTCGGGGTTGCGAAGCGGGCTTCAAGCGAAGTTCGGGGCAGACCCAGCATAATTGAGAGATAGCTGTCCATTTCGACCAGGCGAAAACAGATCTGGTCCGGGTTGAAAGCTTTTCGCGTTTCTGGTTCGAGGATCTTTAAGGACGGCGAGTTAAGACCGCGATGCAGCGCCATCAACTCTGCAACGGAGGCCGCCCGGCGCACTGCCATCCACGCCCGGTGTAGGTTCCCGGCATAATTCTGGTACATTGCCTCGATCATGATGCACTCAATGCCCTCGACAGAGCCAATAAGGTCTTCGTTGGTGGTCACGAGACTGATGGCCGTGTCGATAACATGAGACATGAGATCACGGTAGAAGACACCGAGATCTCCCAGTTCCCGGATAGAAGAAGGGGGAATGCTCTGTAGGAATATGCCAAGCACTAGGAGCTTGCGCGCAATCAGAACCAGATGGGAACCAGGCGGGGGTAGCTGCAGCATCTCCCGAGGCGATGGCAGGTCGAGATTCATGGAACTGGAGTAGGGCGTGCATATTCCGCCATGAAGATATGCTGAAAGTCCAATAGGGAGGGTGCAAATGAGATCAATATCGCGCTGGCTAGGCCATGCCATGGTGAGTGCGCGGGACAGTTCCTCATACTTGGCTGTGGCTCGCCTGCTTTGAACTGAAGTGGTAGTGGTGGTATGGGAGGACCGCTTTAAATGAGGACTTGGGAGCGTGAATTCGCTATTATCAAGATGGTTCTTTCGCAGTGTTAGAATAGGAGCACGGCGAAGGCTTAACGGCGGGACACACGCACCACTGTGTTGACGTCACTACAACTGAAGGAATCACTAGGCTCAACTTCAGATGCTCCTGGTGTTGGAATGCCTGCACAGGAGAGCCGTTCGGCTGGTGAGTTAGAGTGAGGAATATTGTTATCAACCAGGTGCTCGATGAGTTGCTCAACACGACCGAGCCGAGCCTCTACCCGATTACTACCGACCGAGAGAATCGGCTCGTCGGGGTGCTCCTGGCTGTTGCATGTCGTCCCGCGTCGCTTGCAGTTCTCGCAGATGGTGTCGGTGGTCGCGGCGAAAATGCAACGCACCTTGCGTCGCCTGCACTCCCAGCAGCTTTGGGTGCCCTTGCGGACTTTTCGACGTTTGAAATCTGGTCCGGTTGTCTGTGGATTCGCTTCGGCCATTTCCTGTGAATTCGGCGAGTAAAATGGAGATGATCTCGGCGCACCCAAGTTATGGGGCTTCGGTCGAAGTAGTATACTGACGCACGGGCCCTCACGCTTCAACCGAGCTCGGCGGACGATTAGCACGCAAACAGCATTAACAATCATTGCCCTCTACAAACTTGTGCATCCTACCACCTAGCTATTCGTCTAATTCGCTATCTATGGCTTACCACGCCAGGCCTCTGACAAAAACTCCTCAGGCTGAGTAAACTCATAGTCTGGCAGCAAACGATTCCACTCGTCCGAGCAAGAATAGCACTTGGCTGAGACAGCTAACAAAATACCAGCGACAATGATTCTCGAGAACATGGTGACCTGTTCGGCCGGAATCGAAGGGTGGTCAAGCTTCGGAACCCACGACGACGTCCACGTCCCGCTTTCAAGATCATCGGCTTTCAATTTCTCAATCTCAAAGGGTGCGCCTAGTGTTCAACGTCAGCACAAATCCAACATCGATCAAGGAGGTACACGCACCGCGAATCTTCTCTCCCAGTGCAATGAGCTGTCCAATAGACATATCAGCACCTCTGATTCCACCAATAACAGGCCACTCGCCCTCAAAGTCGATCGCTCTCGCGACCACGTTGGCGAAATCCTGCACTGTGGTGAGAGTGATGCGGTCATCATCACCACCATCCAACACAAGAGCGCGACGTTTGTTAAAGTCGAATGGCATCTCCATTATGTGTACGTGTTCGGATGACTTATAGGGACCTGTGAAGTAGTTCAGGAATAAGCCTGGTTGAAAGAGCGTATATTCCAGAATCTATCGGCAAAGTCTTATGTCAGAGTATGAACAGGTCGCAGGGCCCTCGCAACTTACCTTCTTGTCTTTATTCAGTTCTTTGAGGTATCGGCGAGTCTCTCCCTTATACGCGTACCAGCTCAAGTGCTCCAGGCCGGATCTGCAAGAGGTCAGTGATGGGAACAATATTAGGCATGAGGGCTACCCACGTGGACCACTCGCTGGGCGCAAAGCGCTTCACCCCAGCTTCGATTGAGGCATCGATAAGGTTTTTCTGGACGGTGCTCGCTGGGTCGTCCTGGGTGGTAACGAACGAGAGCACAGTGTGCACCCCCTGTAGGACTTGCGCCAACTGCTTCGGGTCTTCGTAGTTTGCCTTGACCCATGTTACCCCCTGTACGGCCGAGGTAGTCGGAGCATCCTGTGAAGGTCAGTTAGTTACAGCGTTCTAGCAATCAATATATGTGCGGACAGAGTGCGAACCTTTCTAGATAGAAGCAAAATCTCGTGCTTCTTGGCGGTGATGAGGACATCGATGATCTCCTGTGCAACGTCTATTGAGCCATTAGTGCCACTGCAGATCAGACATCAACAGACTAGTAAAAAACCTACTACCGGAGCCTCCTGCAAAAGCAATTTTGACCATTTTCTCTGAATAAACACTATGTTTCGACTTGGATAATTTGAAATTTTTAAGATGAAGGAAGTAGAATTGAACAAGAACACAAATGTTGATGGTGTCGTTTTATCCTAATCTTAGTTGCTTTGAGGGCTGGAGTTGTCGATAATTGTTTGTTGCTGCCGGACACGAGCTGTTCTATATAATGCTTTCAACCGAGGTTTCGGCCGAATAGAAGCACTAACAAAAAGGTGTCCATGCTTTCGCTGAGCTCGCGGACATACTGGTGGCACTAGAGAAGGTCATCCTGCTTGGTAATTGAGAGGAGACTGACAGCGGCCCAAGCGGGGTGGGGCTTTCGATTTGGAGAAGGTAGGAGCATTGAACGACGCAAAGTCCACGCCTAGAACTGAAGAACTGACAAGAAAACTGGACATCACTAGCACGGAATCATAACTAGCAGGATGAAAACTATAAGTTTAATACGTATGTAGAAGAGGTGACCAAGGCCGTAATATATATATATATATTAATATAAGGGACTGGAGGGTATCAAGTATGGGTACGTATTGCCGACATCACTTATGGAAATCGATCTTCGAGGCACTAGATGTAACTGAACCGACTAAGAGCTTTTAGAAGCTAAGTCCATTGATAACTCACATGACTCCGAGTAAGTTCTAGTGTTGCTGCAATAACAAGCAATCGAAAAAACCGTTTTGGATTGAGCGAAGCGAAGCTAAGGCATGTCCTGGGTCTATCCGCACCGTGTACTGTATCGTAGATAGCCCGAAGATTGCTCTAGAGAAATGCTATATCCATCGCTTTCTGCTGGCGTTCGTTCCACTTCGCAGTCATAGGTCCCATATGCGTGGTCCAAGAGCTTAGAGAAGACGGAATCGAACGTTAAATCTGGCTTCCTCTTGAAATCCACCATTCGCAAAGAGGAATAACAAAACCCTTGAGATTGTATACATCCAGTAGAGCCCCGCTATTTCTCCAGTCAAAGTCCCAAAGATTGTCCGATATCCCACACCATATCCTCAACCCAAAACCACCTCAGCAAAAGTCTGCCGTCCGATCCCCTCCCCAGGGTTCATCCACCTCGTCTGACTTCCATTTCCGTGGCCGTGAGTCCAGTAATCGCCCCTCTTACCACCCGTTGGCAACACCCAGTTCTTCCTCTCCTCCTTATCTCTCCACTTCTGCTCCAATTCTTTTGCCAGCTCTACCTTCCTCTCCCAAAGCCCCTCATCCATATTTTCCAATCCCTTGATTCTTAGTAACACCGAAATTTTATTCCCCTCCCCATCCCCACGCATCCTTTCTTCGCCGAGTTTGCGGCGACGTAACAAACACATGTCCCCTTCTCCCTTCCTCTTGCAACGCGAACATGAGGGTTGGGTGCGAGAGCATGGAAGGCCAGCGAGAGTGCATTGAAGGCACGAGGTGATCCATACGAGGCGGGGTTTTGAAGGGTCGGGTGGCAGTTGTTCCTCGGCGAGAGAGATGTGGATGGAGAGAGAAAGGAACGATTCTGTAGGCGGTTCGATGGATGTGAGACTGCTTGCGGAATGGGAGGAGAGAGCTTCAGAGGGTGTGACGATATCCCCTTCATCCACTTCAACGTCTCGCACCCGCTTCTCGTAAGACCAGTCAGGCTCCCCCTCTTCGATAGTAGTCACAGAAGTATCGGAGACATCGTCGAGGTCGCGAGATCCAGTTTCCTTGATCGCAGGGCTGTCGAAAATTGTGTCATACGAAAAGCTCGTGTTCGTTGGCGAGGCTTCATCGAAGTTCAGCAAGGTCTCTCGCAGGCGGACTGGCGTAACTGGCAGTTCCTTTTCTCTGGTTTGGTTGTGTTTGTTGTCGAGGGAGTAGGGCGGAGTGCTTAGGATCTGCTTCTCTTCGCCCTCCCTCTTCCCTCCCTCCTCTTCTGTAATTGTAAGAAGCTGAAGCTCGAATTGCGCAAGCCACTCCCCCACGCGGTCGAATGAGCTCGGTTGAGCCATTGACCAGGCGTACTGTAATCGATTCGGCTCCATGTCATTGATTTGGGAGCTATTGGAGGCGAGGAAGTGGAGGAGGAGAAGGAGGAGGGAGACAAAGTTTGGAAGTGTGGGTGAAGGCGAGAGTGTGGGGATAGGACTCACCTTCACCCTGGTATGCGGAGCGAGTGGGGTTGTGGTATGGTCATGACCTATGATAAGACACTAAAGACATGGATAGCAGTCTAAAGAATGTGTGTATCGTTCAAGGTTGACTGCGATAATGCTCGCCACACCATATGGCTACTATGTGCGAGCATAATGCATATCAGTCCCGAATGTCGTATATTGGAGCTGAGATGAAGAATTGTCCGTGGGAGCATAGAGGCAACGATGTATGTGCCAGCAGAGCACTGGGTGAGGAGTGAGCAAGTGAGAGAGTGAAGTGCACCGAAAGGCAAATATACGAGAGAAGATCGGAGATTTGAGAAAAAATGTTTTGCCTACTTTTGAGAACCTAGCTGGGAACTGATAGTGCACATCACAAATTCGAATCAGGAAAGCAGTTGGATTGAACAAACAATGGGCAAATCGAGTATCCAAAACCCCGACCCATCATCCAAACGCTGAAAGTGGGTATCGCAGCTATCAGCAACACATACATATTTTCCCATTATGATAGCACAAACCCACCCAGCGCCACATTTTTCCAGCTCCTCACGGGGTGTGTATCCTCGAGCTCGACGCACCACCACAGCACCTCCTTCGTCTTCTCAATCTGCCCACTCTCCTCATAAGCCCTAGCAAGGGCAAACCAAGCCTCTGAATAATCCCACCCTGCGCCAAGTTTGGTCAATGTTGAAAGGAGTCCAAAAGCGCGATCGCGCGCCATGAGTCTGTTCAATTTTGGAGGTGAGATCTGGTTCTCGGCGGATGGTGTATGCGACGTGAGATGCGGCTCTCCGGAGTCAGATGTAGAACTTGGTACAACCCGCCCCAAGGGTTGTGCATTATGCGCAATTGTGTCCGAAGCCTGTAGGGGTTCTAGTGGGATGACTTCGCCATAGATGTCGAGTAAGATATTGGACAGACCGACGATAGCCTCGGGGTGATCCGGGAAGTGTAGGACAGCTCGCTCAAAATCTGTTCGTGCTTCATGCTTTAGTGACTGGGCCACCAGCAGCTCCCCTCTCTGATCACGTGTTAGCTTCTTGTTTGCAATGTATTGGTGGATTGGCTTACTGTAGCGAAGGCGTCAGCCCACAACTCCTCGACGCTCTTTCCACTTCCCCATCCGCTGTTTGCGAACGCTTTGCTTGTTGACGATTCCTGTGCCACTTCCGACTCAAAAATCTCAACAAGTTTCAACGCCTCGCTAACGGCGCCTTGAGCATCTTCAAACATGCTGGCTCGTGTATACAATCTTGCGATAAAGTTCCATATTACCACGAGCAAAGACACTTTCTGCCGTCGATCTTGGATCTTGGTAAAGCGAGGATCTGGAGAGATATAGTCCGTATGAGGAAATGGGGCAGGAAGGCGAGCATCTTGCTTGATTGAATGCTGCCTGGAATGACCAATTGGCGGCGCCTCGGAAGAGATAACAGAACGCAGGGGTCTGTCGTGTCCGTCGATGGACTGACTGAGTGAACTAGATCTAGACTTACGCCTAGGTGATTTGTTGCGTACCGAGGTGCTTCGAGCATGTGTGCCATTTGTAGCCCCATCAGGAAGGTATGGCACTTCAGGAGCGTCCCCTTCTGACCTTTTATTCAGGCTGTTCATACTTCGCTTCCTGAGTTTGCTAGGACTTCGTTTTACGCCTGCGCTCTCCTCGTTCTGTTTATGATGGAACAAGTGGGGATGATGATGGCTGTTTGAATTGCCGCTTCCATTCTCATCCGTGACCTGAATGGTAGGGGCCTCGGTGGCCCGCGTGGCTACTGTAGAAGGCCTTGAGCTTGCCGTGGAAGATTTCCGAGCGACTGTATTGTTGTCGGGCACCCGTACCGATCCTTTCGATGAGCGGAATATGTTACCTCGAATGGTTCCGACAGCACTCTTTGGTGGCGCTATTGTAGTAACAGTGGGTTGTACTCTGACCTTTTCTGCAGTAGGGTCGCCGAAAAGTCTAGCATAGAGTGCGAGAAGCTCATCGCACCCATCCACAGCAGTATTTGAGCCCTCGACCACTTCCACCAGTGCCAACTGGGTCATCTTGACCTGGAGAATGCCGCCCTTCTCAAAGCTCTCCATCTGATCCACAATGCCAAGCTTCTCTGCATTTGCATCATTGGCATCTCTCAAGTGTTCACTTCGGAAGGCTGCGTCCTCATCCTCCTTCCCAAAAAGAATTGTAGGGTCCCCAAATTGCTCGAATGCTGCCTCGCACGACTTTTCAGCAGCAGAGAAATCGGATCTTGATGTCAGGAGCAGAGCGAGCAGATGCCACAGGGGAATGAGCTTTCGTTCTCGCCCAAACATTGTAGTCAGCCCACCCGAGATCACACCATCAGGACTTGTCAGAGACTTGTGTTTCGTAGCAGGAGAAAGAGCACGCTTGACGACTTTGATTGCCCCTGGAACATCCCTCATCTCGGCCAGTACCAGAGCAAGTGCATAGAGGGCCCCGATGTTGTTGGGGTCCTCCAGTTTTGGTTCAAGCGATTTGCGAAGGCACTGAACAGCCTTGGTCTGAAATCCCGTTCGAGCGTCGGCATCGTAAGTGAATCGTGCCCATTGAGCCAGGCTGACACCAATTGCGCAATACGCAACAGCAAGTGATTGTGGTGCAATTGTAGTCTCTATAGACCGCATAGACCCAGCCTCAGGGGTAGTAGCTCTGATGTGCTGGGCTTGCTCTATCCATCTCTCAATGTGGATTCCAATATCAAGCGCTTTCTCGGCCTCTTTCTTGGAGCCAAAGCGGCACAGAATCCTAATAGCTTCCGCAGAAGTACGTAGAACAAGACTGTCATCATCAATGCCTGCGTCCTCCTCTCCAGATTTCTCGGCTCGATCTTTGCCTCGAGTGATGATTTCGACGTATGTTTCGTAAGCCTTGAACGCTAGTTCAAATTCTGCGAGAGAGGCGTGAACGGTGAATAGGTATCGAAGTATTTGCGTGGAGTGGAAAGTCTTGGTTGCAGCTCGATATAGTATCTGACATCAACGAATTAGATCAAGGTTGGCGTTCTGGCTACAAAGAATCTGTACGAAACTTACATCAAGCACACCTCTACCCACAGCCTCTTTGCCACCTTCGCCAAGATCTTGATCACTCCATGTCGGGCCGCACAGGAATCGCCAATTGTGCATGACGGAGTCTGTCCAAACTTCCATTTCTTGATTGTTCTCGCTTGCTTTGGGAAACAGTGTCTCGTTTAGTAATAGGGCTTCATAGACAGTTTCGACTCGTTTCAATTCTCCACGCTGTTGTAGTCGCATATCAGAGTGTTTCTGGTAAGAACTCTTTTCCAAAGCATCCAACGAAATAAACTCGGCGTGGTATGGTAGATTGTGTCGAAGGATCGTAGAAAGCGTGTCATAGTACGCCTTCCATGCCAAGCGTCGGTATTTCGCTGCGGTCGGTCCTTCTGTGCCTGTACTTTTCGCGTTGGTTTCCCAGTATTTTGCCCACAATCTGTATGCATCTAGAGCTTCTGTAGGTTCTACGAGCTCGCTGGTCTCGGCCGATTGGTCTGACAAGATAGAGACCCGTACTAGCAGACGCTCAGTCCACATATTGAACTGAGGAGTCTCGGAGCCTGTGGAGCTGATGGAGGAGACCCAGGGAAGTATCGAGAGGTAAGATGGCATTGCTTCTTCAACAGTGCTTGTCTCCTCCTGAGAAGAGCCTACGCACGGTCAGCCTAACACTCTCGTATATTTCCAAAATAGTGCCAAACCTTTCAGATAGGCGCCCTTCACTATGCACACCTTTGACCATGAACTGAGCGACATGTCGTTGTTGCTCGATATCTGCTTCGCAACAGCCGAAAGGTCTTTGGGAAACCTTGCTATGGCGAGCCCAGGTTCTTCCAAGACATAGTGAAGCCATCCTAAACATATGGTGGCTTGGAACGCATCCTGAACGTGATCCCCTTCTTCGTCGATGGCTGTGAGGAGCGGGGGTATAATGTTGGACAGTTCGACGGAGGCACTGGAAGCGGCGGTGGAGGGTCTCTGGATAGTGTACGCAGCTATTCGCGCCTCGGATCGTGCAGTGAGTGTAAGGCCTGGGGGTGGTTAGGCATCGCACACAGAGACAAAGGAACGCGGGGACTGCTAACATCGTCGGTGCGGCGCATGCTTCTCGACCTTCCTACACAGCTCTGGAACGTCCTTCCAGCGCCCGGTGCATCGTGCCTCGTCCAATTGGGATATGTAGCGCGAGGCCTTGTCGTTTCCGGGGCGGCTCTGTGGACTGGTAAGCTCGAAAAGCGGAGAATGACGTTGCGGTCGAAGGCTGCCAGTCTAGTATTGTAGGGGGAGCACGCACACCCATGGTGGTAAAGATAAACCTATCGCAGTAGACGAGGCCGCAGGGCGCCTGTAATCATATTCGGAGAGGAAGATAGAGAGGGTGAAGGGGTGCAAGGTAGCTGCAAACTTAATACGCAAGAATGTTGCTGTCAAGGTTCGTGCTCGACATGTGAGCGCTGGCTGGCCCGCTGCCGCATCCCGGTCGTTTTAGCGGGCATTTTTGCCGACGGCGATGAACTTTTTTGCGACCACCGTGCACATCGACGTCTGAACCATCAACCTTTTCAAAATAGATCTTGAGGAACGAAGATAGAGAAGAGAAGGACGTCCAAGATGGCCCCAAACACAGCGGAACTGGCAACCCTTCGCGCCATTACTTATCGGCTCTCGTCCACCCCGACCGCACAACTCCCTCCACACGTGCCTGCCATAGCTGCGTCTCTGGCAAATTGCCGCTCGTTGCTCTCCTCTAATCAGGCTTCGGGCACCAAATCCTCCTCAGAAGCATCAGTAGCAATCCACAAGTATCGGACCTTGCTTTCGACACTGCTCCAGGACCGCACCATCCAGGGAAGATGGGCTGCCACCGTGCTCATCAAGGCTACTATTGAGGTCGGCGGATGGGAGACTTTACAGAAAAGTCTGCCATGGGTTCGTGGACTTTTGGGGATCCTCAACAAACCAGATCCTCCGTCTTCGAAGAAGCTCTGTATCATCACATTGACCCGCATTTTCTTCCTGACCCGCGAGTATCCAACACTGGTTCGAGAAATCACGACGCCTTCCCTCCCTGCATTCATCCAGTCTTGTCTACAAACGGCTACATCAAAAGCTTCGGCCAGTCTGCTGCAGGTTGTTCTCGAGAGCTTCAGCCAGCTAGTTCCACGCCATCCGACCATGTTCCGGACCTACATCAAACCGCTTTTGCAGCTACTTGGTCAAACTATGGCTCCTACACCATCCAGCAAGCTATCTGGAGAACAAGCTCGGACGCCAAAACTTGATGTGTCTTCTGGTGTCTCGGATGCTGCTCGACGATTGTACGTCCAATTGCCCTGCTGTGCACCAAAAGCTGCGTCAAATGACGAATGGGACAAGGGATTTAAGAACACGGTCGCCAATGCTCACAGAATTGCTGACAAGGTCTTTCGCGCTGTGGTCGAGGATTGGCAGTCCTCTGTGCGTGGCCCTCCGACAGTGAATGGCCACACATTGGATGATGAGGTCCAAGATCTGGAGTCTGACGGCATGTCATTGCCGCCGTGGTCTGGCATCTATGCGGGCAGTGAGCGTCTTGTCAATCTCCTTCGACTTGTCAAAGAACATCTAGCAAACCCTACAGCAAGCGTGGTCAATCTCCATGTTGGGGTGGTTGTGGATCTGCTCACAAGAATGCTGTCATTGACGGTGCCTTCATCTGCCGGGACTAAGAATTTGCAGAACGTTGTGAAGTTCAATAACCAAGTCAGCAAGGAAGAGCGCGAGAATCTTTGGCTGATTTTGCCACAAGTGCACGTCGCGGCGATCGAAACCCTGCTCGCGTTGACGAATCGTTGCGAGGACAGTATGGCTGCGCTCGGCTCGCTCATTCTCGACCAACTAGTGTGGATCTTCAACGCAGAGAAGGACACGCCTCAGATCCGAACGGCTTCCTATCTAGCGGTTGCACAGCTATTAACGCGATCCGGTGCGACCCTACCAAAGCCTTCGACCGACCAGCTTAGTACTATAATACGTACTTGCTGCGACGATATACTGCCTTCAGAGCCTACTACCATCGCACCAACTCAAGATCTGGCCCAGAACAAAACGAACGGTAACACTCAGCAGCAGATGTCAACAAATGTTGATGCGTTCCTGAGCTCTGTGGGCTCAAAGGACCCTGCTGCCAACTTTCGTGGTCTCAAGCAAGCCGCCTTCGATCTTCTGCCGGTACTTCTGACTTCAATACGAGCCCAATATCTCTCAGACTCTATACGGGCTCGTATGGATCGCACTGCCATTCTTGTCCAACACAGAGACGCCATGGTCGCTAGCGTTCTGAATCCTCCGCCCAGCAAAAAGTTTGGCAAGCCCGCTGCAAGCATCCTTCCGCTCATGGCAAGATCTTTTGCAGACCACAAAAACGTAGAGGGCCTACTGAGACCTAGGATGCCAGTCATACGTGTTGGAACTCAAGACCCGGAACTGGATGATGAAATGGAGGATGATATGGAAGAGGAAATGGCTGAAAATGATGAAGAGGAGCAGGAGAACGAGAACGATGAACGTTTCGTAGGACATGAACTTGACTCGCTGCTTGAGACAGCAACGCAGACGGAAAATCTTGGAGGCGACTCCGTGATGAGAGACGCTACCGTTGATGCTGGGGAGCTAGCGCTACAAACACCATCATTGTTTGCTGCCTCAATTGCTGCCTCGCCAGACAACGAGACATCTGCCCTTGTCCTAGAGTTTGCGCAGACCGCTAGTGGTAGCAAAAGGCCCCAGACTGATGAAGCCCTGCCCTCTCTCACCAAGCGTGCAAAGGTAAACGTCACTGAAGAGGCAGAGGTGCTCACTTCAAGTTTCGCTACATCTGCAACAACCTCTACCACTCAAGCCTTCAACGTGATTGAAGTGGCGACAACTACTACCGCACCGCCAACTTTGTCACAACCAACGGATGGCCTAGTTGTGACAGCGGAGGCTGCAGACAGTGACGCCGACGATATTGTTGATCTAGTTCTCGGCCAAGACACTGACGACGAGTCCGACTCATAGACTATTGTCTCAAGAACACGTCTATTATTGTTCTCAGAGACCTAAAATTTAAACTCATTATCCAAGACAAACGGTGAACCAGTGAATACACTGACCAGCGGTGAAGACACGGACCTTACCAAAAGTCGGCGCGCTAGCGTTGTCTTTCCACCTGGGCAGCAATGCCATCCTTCACCCACTCCAGGTACCTTCATCTCACCAACATTTCACTCATCTTCCCGCGACATCTTTTAAACGTCCTGAGCCCCACTTTTCGACCATTAAGGTCACTGTTCGACTTCCATTACCTTCGAGGAAACATGCATGCTGTCCGCGTAGCCGACACCCATATCGACAGTTCCGCCTCGATCCATCAACTCTCTGCTGCTATGGACATCCATTCCGCTGCTGCTGATTCACGTTGGCGTGTCAAGAAGGCGGTTGCAGATATCGAAGCGAAGGCCGAGGCAGAAGAGAGGAGCAAATCGAACCGAGCCAACAACGCTGTCTATGGAATCCCTTACAATAAACGAAAACGATCTGGCGATGATACCCATGGGCGGTCAGCGAAGCGTCAAGTTCCCCCAAACAACAAGCGGCTTAATTCCAATGAATGGATCAAAGCGCAAGGTCCACGTCTGAAAATTTGCATGCCACCGAAGCTACCACCACGACATCTAAATATCGATCCACCATTTCATCCAGTTCCCAGGCCCCAAAGGAAAGGTGCAAAGGCGTTTCTTCGACCTGCGGGCTACATCCCACCGGAAGAGGACTTGTCGAATGAGGTCATCGTTATCTCTGATGACGAGGAAGAAGATGCGCGACTTGTGTGGGCCAGGTACAAGGAGGTGCCGCCAAGTGGCATACTCCCAACGGACTCACATCAAGACGACATCGTTGTCAACTCCATCGAGATTAAACAGTACGGGGACTCTGCTGGTGCTGCTCACTACGTGGAGTGTCTCAGCAAATACGAGAAGTACGACAAAATCTCAATCACCTTTGATGAGTACCGTACGAATGGGCGAGACCTTAAGAGTCTGCCAAACTTCGACCGATACCGCGATGAGTGCCCAGCTATTAAACGCGAAGCCACGGTCGATTACTCCAAACCACCCACGGGTCACATCTCCGAGCATTTCGCCCACCCTATCTACAAGGGCCAGACTAAGAACCCTATGGTATGCCTTGCTATCATACGAATCGCACAAACAAATCTTCCCTCTATCAACTTCAACTCCGCCCTTGACCACATCCACAACATCCGCCCCACAGATCCCTTTCCCCAGCTTCCCACAAACGGCCAGTTCGCAGATGATGTCATATACATCCCCCGCGCCGGCGATAGTTCTATCAAAGCGATATTCATCCCCGAATACTATCAGGACGGCCGTCACGCGCTAGGCTTTTACGTTAGGATCCAGCTTGGTGCAGCGTCGGTTCTTTTCACTCCCTGCACCGATGAAGACCTTAACCGGCATGGTCTGTTCAAACAGGCAGCCGATGAGGTTCATGGTATCTGGGAAGAAACGGTGGTTGCGGTGAACGATGGGAGATGGTTCAACAAAGCGGAGATTGGATACTGGAGGCCCGGGTTCAATTGGGTTTCTGACTATTGGGCGAGCAGACTGAAGCTCATCATGGGTGGCGAGGAGGATCCTTGAGCGAGCTTGGCGATACGATGGTGATAGTATGGAAGAGGTGTAGAAACAGTAAAGTGCCCTCTGACAGGTACATCGGTGCCTTGTAGGTCTCGGTTAATCCTTTTGCCCATTACTACAATTGCCTATGAGATTCCCTGGTTAGGCTTGGGTCTGCGCTAAGTACGACTTTTGCAGCGTCGGAGGCAGACGTGTCAAGAGAGGAGTGTTCTCTAGTTGTGGCCATAATCTTGATTTCAGCGAGCTGAGTGGAGGATACCATGTTGTATCTTCTGGACCACATGATGCATGATTTGGATGCGCAATATCGATAACCATACCCAAAAACAATCGAAAAGTCCAAAACCTGATTATTATTTCAGTCACTCTTTCGTTGTACAGTTTGATATTGCTAAGATCCTTGCAAATGCTTCTATGTTGACATCTCGAATTCGTCTCCCGTTAATCCTAAAAGTGAGTCTTGAAAGTGAAACGGATAGGCATAGCAATATGATGGCTTGCATCTCGCAGCTTTCTAACTACAGTATCAGCGAACCTGCGTCGTACAGTCAATTGCCCTTCTCCATGTACTGTAATGCATTATCAATTCCTCAAGCCCAAATGGCCGACCAAAAGTAGCGATTGGCGTACTTATGGTTTTGTGATTAGTAAGTGTCGTCCACTGCGTTGCTTGTGTGATGATCATGCCGAGTAAGTCATATCAGCAGAGGGCTCCTTGGAAGACGATGCGCAGGGGCTCCGTATCTAGATGGCCTTTAAAGGCTTAGATTATGACTTCTACGCGAAGAAGTCACGTATTTTGGCGAAGATGACGGGGCGGGATTTGCGGCTGGTAAGAAGACTGATTGTGAGGAGTGCTTCTGGGAGGGATTTGAAGATGAATGCGATCTGTATACTAGGGGTAGACTGGGGGTAGACTAGGTGAGACTGTGCTGGACGTTAATGGTAAGTCGTTTTGTAGTGATGGAAAAGAGTTTGTAGATGCTGAGGCGGATCTATGTATGGGATACCGAGGAAGGTGGTATGGCGGTTATTTATTGTGGCGAACGGCGTTGGAAAAGCGTTTCCATGTACTTCGCATTTGGTTTTCCTAGGAGTGAGTTGGGTCTGAACATCGAAGGCCAACGCCGCAATATCTTCATTTACCCTCGAAATCCTCCGTGCTGTTCCTTGACAAGGGCCAGACCGCTGGGGGCATACTTCTGGGAACGTTTAAGTCACGTTTAAGCATCGAAGTGATAGTGTCCAAGATGGGAAGTACGTGAAGAAACTCCTGTGGTGAAAGTATTGGTTGCTTAAAGATACTTATACGCTGTTACCTGGCACTAGATGATCAGAATGCTGCGAATCTTAAACGAATTTGGCTAGGGGAGGCAAGAATCTGTGCAAAACGCACCCATTAGTCTTACAATGGGTACACTACGGTGTGATAGTGAAAGTAGAGATGTGGGACACGGAGTGGGCGGACGAGATTGGCTGGATCAGTGATAAAGGGGGATTGGAGCTATAGTAGGGTTGTTTAGAGTGGTCTTGCTCTCCTTGTCGGCTTCCTGAATCGCATTTTTCGACCATATCTACCTATCCCTAGAGAAAAATATAAGATGTCAAGCAGGTTGTGAAGAATGTGAATTAGATAAACGTCTTTTATAGCGTAGGTATCGTGCCAACATTAGGCTTTTGGCCCCTATA
>BLYF01000045.1:566136-616946 GCA_014905255.1 Herpotrichia juniperi | reverse complement strand
ATGGACCGGGATATCTTGCAATATGTCTCGTGAACGCCCGAAATGCAACTCCAGAAGTACGACACTCTGAGCTTCGTATTAGCCCACCCCGCTTGTTCAAAATCTATATTGTGTTAGCGTACGTTACTTGTCTGAAGGAAACCTGCACTTACCGTATCTCATAATTACCCGCCCTTGTCATATATCGCACCCACTTTACACTACTGTAGTTGCTCTTCTCGAACACCTTCAAGTATCTCACCAACAAGCCCGAACTTGTGAACATGAGTAACGAGAAGTTGAGACTTAGCGGCGGCCGACTCCATGCCTTCTGGTTCGTCATACTAGTGAGACTCGCCTCCGCACTGAGCACGAACTCGCTCTGCCCTGTGAATCTTGGGATCTTCCAGACAATATTATTGTGTTCGGGCTCGTACTTCGCCTTTCCTTGACTCGTCCGTTCCGTGATGCGCGCGGTGTTTAGGGGCGTAGGTATTCGGACCACAACATTTGTAGCGAAGAGCTTGGACCCATAGTTTGCGCGGATGGCAATGCTGTATTCGACTTTCGTCTTCCCAATCTCGTTGACAATGGCGTGGACCTTGAAAGGTAGGTTTACGTTCTCGGTAGCGCGGTATCTCATCAGCTCGAACTCGCCGTCGGGAGGTACGAAAGAGATGATCCTGTCTGTGTCGAATTTCCCAAGTTTAACGCATTGGTGAAATTGGCAGTCTTCCAGCGTCACACTGCCTGCCGCCGCACGGGTAGCCTTTGCTCCTGCTTTGTTTCCGCTGGGTTGTTGTAGATTGTCCTCGCCCAATGTCAGTCGGTCGTTCAGTCCAAACTTGCACTCCGGTGTTCCTGATAGGTATGCGCGCATAACAATCTGGCCATTCACGTCTGCGCGGAGGACGGTCCCGGTCGCGGACATAAGTAGGTTCACATCTTCGATTACATCTACAAAGGCTTCGTTCTTGCGGTATTTGATATCGGCGCGACGCCAGGAGAGAGCGCCTGTGGCTTGCATGGTGATTTTGGACGAGTCCTCCTGTGTTTAGTCAGCGATTGGTCTAGACGTTATAGAATCCAGAAAATGTCCCCATACCATTGCTCTTTCCGACTTCACACCTTCTGTTGTAATGTACATCTTCAGCGTGTCCGTTTCCGTATTTTGCGGGTACCCGAAATCCAGAATCTCATCCAAAAGCTCATATACCAGCACAAAGTTGTTCTTAACAGCTTCCTCATCGAACTTCCCAAAGTATGCCTTCCCCAATCCCACCAGCCGGTACAGAAACTCAAACACCAGCGCTGCGTTCGCATTGCTCTTTGTCACCGCTACCAGGTATATGTTTTCGTGCTTCACATGGCTGAAGGTTGTGGACCCGAGGGTGAGGATAGGAGACCGTACTTGGGCGTTCGAGATTACTTGAATGCGGAAGACGTCGGCGAGCCGAGGGCGGCAGTCGTTGCGGAAGGCGCGAAATATGAGGTTCTCGCCTTTCTGATTGAATATGAGGATTCCGGAAAGCATTTTTGAGGCGGGAGCAAGTTTTAATTGGAGTGATCGTGAAGCTTAATGTTCTTGAAGGCGATTGCATCGCGGCATGTCGGAATTAGGAGCTCTAGCTACTGTGCCAAGGCGCTAGAAGACGACACCTCGTGAACACCGCCTAGCACGTTTTCTGACACCCCAAGCAATGACGAGCTGTTCCCGCTTATGGATCTCGTTCCAGAGTTCCGCGAGGTTGTTCATCCTTTCCATCCTCGCATTGTACCCTAACCCGTCGTATTACTTGTGCGAGCTGGTGTTGTCTCGGTCTACCCATTCTTTGGACCCATGCATTCTGCACACATCTTGACTTATCAACGCAGAAGTATGGGCATTCGTTCGCAGACTACACAACGACTATGCTCTTATGATTGTTTGCGACCTTGACGGTAACGGTGTTTGGCATGATGTAGCCAATATCATCAACGAGGGATCGACTTTTGACAAATACTCGCTTCGAACGCACCCGGCAACTGGATCGACAGGCTGATGAATAGTGCTTCGGAACCCTTGCAAATGAATTGCGAGTGCTTTACGGATGACTCGCCTACCTGGCAGAGCTACTAATGAACGTGATATTTCTCTCCAGGAGACTCCGTTGCCCAACGAGACGCGAGGCATAGGCCCATTTGTAGCGCAAGCCATGTCTAGAAAATCAATTTCGTCGAAGTGACAGTTTAATACCCCAAGACAATGTGGTATTACATAGGGAGATAAGCAAGGCGCGCTTTGCAATATCACTACACTGCAATTTCTCAATAGCGTTGGATGAAAATATGAGGCGATTCGGTATCACAAGACGATGAACGCTTATCACTCATTTGGATAGGTAGGAAAATCTGGTATTAGTGAACGGAGACTAAAATGAACAAACTCTTAGCACCTTCAATTACTCTCTTACATCTGCCAGTGGGCTATAAGTACACTGCTGTATATGCTACCCTTTGGCATATACACTAGGGTTGGGCGCCGCAACTATCATTGTTCGGACTCCTCGCTGCGTTCAATTGCAATCCCCTCCCCATACCAAGCAAATAGAAGTTTCAGTAATATTAAGCTTTGATTTGTTTTTGTAGGCGATCCTCTGTTCGTCTGTTCCATTCTTTTCTTCCTCAACCCCCATGCCAAGTTTATTATAATAGCAAATAGCGCGCTACTGTAAGAGTTTGTGTCCTGACCTAGGTACCTGCAATACAGGGTCATAGACACCTTTCAAAGTATTAAGAAGCTGGTCTATGTTCAACCCTCTGTCTTATTCTCTGGGAAGAGTTTCAAGGTTCTAGATTAGGATTTATTAGACGAAAGAATGCATAATTCCATCGTCTATAGCCCAGTTAGATCATCTATCTACTAATATGAACCATATTAATCGTCTTACTAGCATGAGCGATCTAGCTCTAGCGCGGCACACGATGAGAGGAGGCGGAAGAAGGCTAGCGAATCACGAAAGTCGTATCATACAACTGCCAAAACCATTGTCATTAAGGTTCTTCTCTCTTACCCGGTTGATACAAGCTCATGATTCTTCTATTTCAAATGGAGCGAAATAAATGACTCCAGGTGTCTCGACAGCGGCCGCACTTATATTTGAGATCAGTCAATAGACATTCACTATCTTGGCATGAATATTGTATCATATCAAATGCAGAGTCAAGCATAATAGGAAGCGAGATTGGGGAGACAGATTTCCATAATACTTTTGGATGACACCAAACGCTTGTTTGTTGATGCTTAGGTATTTACTTGTAGTAATTTGACTCTAAAGTTTAATATTCAAGGAGAGACTTTGCGTACTAAGGCCTTGCATGAGAATTCACTGAATGCTTCAAGTTCTGCGTATATAGATTATTTGGGTCCTCGACCACATATCAGCACGAGAGGTTGACTCCCCACCGACCAAAGCTGCCAAATCAATGCCTTCTTACTTTTTCTTGACCGGATATAATCTTCGATAGCTTATGATAATTTATGATGCTTGAACAAGTTTCGTCTCCTCGTTCGATGCTATCTCCCACTTGACATCGAACTCCTCGAGAGCGCACTCGAAATTTTGCAGAAGACAGCAGTGCTTATCCTGAGATTTCACCATTGTCACCGTATGCTCAATTTCGCAGTATGCATGCCCACCCCTAAGATGATCTTTGAGATTGGAAACGTCCGAGTTTGCGGGGTGGATCGATCCGTGCTTTGGCTCGCTCACCAAATCACCATTCACTAAGATCCTCACCTCAAGTTTACTTCCCGAGCGTAAGCGCACGACCATGTTTTCGATGAACCGACGGAAGTTGTTCTTGTAAGCAGAATCCAGGTCGCTATCTTGGATTGCTGAGATATACCCAAGACCTCTAGTCGCTCTTTCGAAATATCGGCAAGGGATGTTAATAGCCCAATTAGCAGTTTCCTGCGATGAGGTGGGGAGATCGCTCTTCTTGAGGTAAGCCAGATCCCATTGTCTAGCAATCTTAATGACGCGAAGTATCAAGAGCACCTGCGAAATTTCGTGAAGTGTGCACACGATAATGGGCGGGTATTGGTGGTTGCGTGTCTTTGTAGAGATCCCAGACTCATTTGCCAAGATAGGGGACTGTCGCTCCATGGAGGCAGGAATAGTGACCTCGGGCCACCAAATTCGATGCGGTTCCAGTGATACATGCGAATAGGTTATGCTCGTGCTGCCAAGGAGGGTTCGAGACGCGCTAGTCTCGGCTTGAACTTTGGGGCTGTCGACCTTGCATTTTGTTGGCTGATCCATATGGACTGATTGTTTATTCTTGCTTGAACTCTAGAGTATTAAGTATGAAGCGAAAACTCTGAAATTGATAGCTTTATACACGTAGTTGAAGTAAGAGCATTGAATAAAATCTAGCGTAAATGGTAGGAAGTAATTCACGTTGTGTAAAAGTGAATGGATTGATGCTATCTTGGATCTCTGTTTGGAAACAAACAGTCGTCTATCATCAACCATCGGTGAACCCCCATGCAACCCTTGAACGGTGGAATTTTCTGTTGGGCCAGACGACATATCGTTCGCTGTCAAAACACTTAGGGTTATGAAGTTGACAGATCCCTGTGCAAGTCTCGAACTACTTCGCTCCTTTCCGGGCCCCAAGCCAAACGGAACACCTTCCGTTGTCACTTCAAAATCTGGAATTTCTGTCGAAAGGTTTATCGGACCTTCAAAGAAGCTATTCCGCTCATTAGTTAGAACATGAAACTAAATTTTAAAGTGGCTTCGAGCGCCAAGCTAGTGTTGTTTGCACGTAGGACTGCTATGGAAAGTTGTATACTTAGCTATTACCTCATAATAAGAATAATAAGAATGAGGTTTTGGTGAGGTTGCGTCGAATGTGATAGAGCGGCTGGTGATGAAGGCCAGCGCAAGGAACGACGTTTGGAAGTACAATTAGTTACAGTAGCGTGACACTGTTTTTGTACCGAAGCCCCACATCGCGAAAATCAACGTTAACAATATGCGTGCCAAGGAAATCCCCCGATTTCTACACCCAACAGATACTGCATCAGGATCAGGCGAACGCACGTGCCTCATGCAAGAACGAAATCCTTCGCAGGAAGGCGATAGATATAACGTCGTGTTTGGCATAGCCACGCGCCGTGGACGTACCTACCTCCTGCTGTCTACTCTCAAGTCCGCCTAAAGTGTTCCTCCTCACGTTGGGGCTGACTTCTCTCCACTTCCGCACTTTATCCACAAACCACGGCAAGTCTAATCAAATCATCATCAATGGCCTCTCCAGTCCCTGACAACAACCTATCATCTTCTCCGCAAGACAGCTCGTCAACCTTAAATCCACGATGCAAACCTGTAGAAGATATCCTAGCTTGGGCTGCTGCGCACAAAAATGACCCACCGCATCGCGAAAAGATCGAGCGAACGCCTGGAGATGGGCGTAGGAACCATAGAGGGCCAGTCCAGATTATCTCAAAACACGGCGTCTTGACTGAGTATGGCAAGAAGTTAGAGCAGGAGCGACTGGCTAAGTTGGCTACTACCAACGAGAACGGGGGAGGGAAGGAAGCAGAGTCTTCCTCCTAAACAGCCTGTTGTGAATAAGAGCTGCGTGGCTGACTCTATCACAAGCGATGTTATTTACCCATGTAGCTGCTGTCATGGTATGCTTCGCAATCTTACTCAAAAACAATCTAGTTATGCCCAAAGCTGGAAAGCAGAACGCAACATGTCGCTCTTTTAGGGGGGCATAATTGCAGCGGAAAAATGGAAGCGGCTAGAATTCAATTTGTGAAGGTGGATGTTAGAATAATTGCATATACGTTGATTCAGCTCTCGTTTCAGCTATCAGGTGATAATCTCGGAGGAGAATGAGTGAGCTACCTGCCAAAACCTCTTCACGCATGGGGATATACATGTGAAGTGCGGAACACACCCCGACAACTCGAACGAACTGCCTAACAGGCGAACTATCATGCCATCATCCAAGGCCCTGTGCACTTGATTTCCACTTCATTATCGCCAACGATAGTTCCAGTGGCTAAGGTGGTGCCACTATCCACCAAGTTGACCGTGGTACCCCCTGTGAGGTAATATTGGTATCCGCCGGAGTCAGCAGCGGAGCAGTCAGTGAAGATAACTTCCCCAAAATTGGCAAGGGTAGTTCCTGGTGCTCGCTCTATCACCCACTCAGCGTTAATACCCGTCGCATCAGAGTCTTCGTCCGGAGAGTAGAACACGGGCGTGTTATATGACTTATTGGTGTTTTTGTTGACGAAGCCGGCCGCCGCAGCAGTACCACTCTGGGTGACTGTGACTGTGACTGTAATGGAAACAACTATGTCGTATCGTCAGCTACCATTCGAAAGTGTCGGCCTGTAGTATAATCATAGAACGCCGTATAAGTGAGAGTTCCATCTGACTCCTTAATAGCATCGAACCCAGCTTGAATGACCCTGTTCGTGTTGATTCCATCGATCCCGATCCAATACGAGACTTGTGTGCTCGAAGCCGCATTGCTAAGATCGGGCATCTTGGGAGCTAGAATATTCGAATTAGCCAAGAACGAAAATCTCCGTGCGGTCCTTTGGATCGAATGAAATGTTCATTGTAGCAGGTACGCAATGTGGCGATAGCAAAGGCATAGCAGTAGAGGGCGGCATGCAACCATAGATAACGTCATACCTTACCAAACATAGCCACACCTCCAGCTGCTAGTTATACAATATCATATTTCCTACGAACATAAACAATTCAACTTCCTCATTTATTTCAGAAATCCAACCGGAGCATGCCTCTAAGTACATCCCTTATCCAAATGTGCCGGCCAATTTTTCGCATAACAGCGTTCCATGATTTAATAAACAAAATGGGAATAAGAGGTTTCATCCTAAAAACACAGACTATCTGTCTCTAGAGGTCGCCCCCAAAACTGTAAATTGGGTCTCTCGTCGCTCTCTGCTCTCAGTTGGCAATCCGCTGTCGCGTTCAGGGAAGAGCGCCTAGCACCTCAACCCCCCTTCTTGGCGGAGTTAACATGTCCTGAGCAGTGACGATGCAGACACCAACTCCACTTGTACAGTTGCAAGGGCGTTCCGTGGCTCTGTTCGCTCGATCAAAAACGAAAGCGACCAGATTCGGGCATGTATGAAAGCGGGTGCATTTGCACGACCTGGTGACACACCCCTGTGGACTATTGGTAAAATGAGCGGCTTCTTACATTGGCACTGCAATCCCTTAGCGAGGCCGAGAGGTGGTACGGCTTTCATGATTGTGCCTCGGGACACGGCCAATCATGTCGTGGGTGGAGAACGTGGGTTTGCAGTTGACGGAAATGGTTGGCCAAGAGGCTATCGCTGGTCAAAGGTTGTGGTTGAGTGCTTGCCATAGACTGACGCTTGTCGATGGGAGGGTACTTAAGAACATTTCCGAGCTATAGGGACAGCGTTTGGAAGGGCGCCTTGCTCTATTTGCTCTTTTGCGGTATACCATCAACGTCTCCGCCACTGACCAATCAAGAGGACTTCGCTGGCACAGTTGCGACACCTTTTGCTCTTTGTGCCAGAAAGCGCACGCTGATTGGTCGGACATATACTCAAATTTGTAAGTCTCAAGATTGGGACTGTGCTGAAGAGGAGCTGGATCAGGTTCGGAGTTCATTTAGGCCAAATTTGTAGCCAAATCTGCTCATAACAGAGGACTTTTGTTTAGGCCGGGGACTCAAAACAGGGAACCACAAAGCCAAATGCACTGTCCCGATATGGATCGCATGCAAACTCACTTGGGTTAGCAACTCAACTAGCAGTGATCGCGGTCCATCTTGGAACGGCATTTCACGCAAGTGCATAACTTGATGAAATAGAAGCGCTGACAGACAATGGATGTTGTGCTCCAAGCTAGAGCTCCTAGAGCAAAAGGTGTATTCTACTGTCTCTCCTGCGCTTCCCAAAGTATCTCTTTTATTTCAAAATACTGCTTCGGATTCGGATTCCTCCATCTTCCACCGTTCGGAAACAACTTTCTTCGTAATCTGTTGACGCAAGGGATTAATGGCTGGAAATAAGGTGTAAAGTTTTCTTCCACCGCCCTAAGGAAATCTCTCTTATCGCCTACCCACACAGGGTAGGGGGTGGCCTACGATCGCATCAGCTTCTGACTACGTTCAAACCTGAGGGAGGTGTGTAATCCCGGGTCACGGGTCTACCTCGTGAGGAGTGAAGTGATAGAGGATCGGCATTACTATGCTAAGAAAAGACAGCGAGACTAGGAAACCAAAACAGAAGATTCAAAGCTAGACCTACAACTAGTTATATCGTCGTGCTTCTTTGAACTGACAAGACATCGCCTGAGGTCGAATGCTGATCAATACAAACTTGTACCAGGTCCTCTAATTTTTCCCGCACTTCCCCTATCATCCGTGCAAGTGCGGGTTCATGTCTCACCACAATATTGTTGAGCTTGATATGCGCAATGGCCTTCTGACGCATATCATCATCCCATTCGGTAGCCAGTTTGAACCCGTCTGCATCTAAATATTTTCCCCGAGCCTGATCTTCTTTGATGAATTCAACCAAGCCCTTGCGGCGCTCTCTCAATTTGGGAGCCGTGATTATTCCCGAATTGCCAAGCGGGATAACCACCTCAATGGAAAGGTCCTTAGATCGAGACAAGTTGGTGATCCATAGGTCGCAGATTTTTCTGTGCGCGATAGGATACTTATTGTTAGGAAAGGCCAGTGTTACTGTAGACCAATCCCAGGCGGCACTCAAATTAATGTTGAAATCGAAGGTTGTAGCATCCCCATCTGACCCCTCATGCCACGTCTGATGAGGTCCGGCTGCCCTCGCAACTTAGTCTTCTGCTAAACTGCGGTCGATCGCGCTCCGTAAAAGAGAGCAAAATACACATCCTTGGCCAACTCCTTTTATTACAAATTAAGTTTCATGTTTAAAAGTACGCCTGAAGCGAGAGACCGAAGACTGATTTGAGAAATAGGCGAACGAGTTAATAACCTCCCTAAATGGCCCGTTATTATTAAACCGTTCTTTCTTTTAGGATACTGACGCTGCGTTTCTTTTGATGACCGCCAAGGTGTGAGAATCAAAGACATTGCTTAAACACTAGTTGCACAGCTGGTGCTCCGGCAGATTGGAATAGAATTTCCCTATATTTAAAAGCTTACTAGCCTGCGTTATTAGCTTGTACAGGATAATGCCACAGATTATACGTACTAAAAGATCTGAGGAATTAGTATCTATGATCGTGCTTGAAAACTTAGTAAAATATTGATTTGATGATCTATTTGTTGAACTCCTGTATTCTAGAAATAGTACATTGAGTTTACTTGTAATCTTCGGCGTGAGACAAGGTGCAGGAGCTTATATAGTATATGTTAGACCCTAAACAACCTGTTGTGCGTAGGTTTGGGTAGCTTCGCATAATGCATATACAACCTTGAGTGCGTTATGTTGCAACAATAAAAGATAGAGCAATATTACTTCTATTGTATATATAGAAGGGATCATGTTTAGATTGTAGTTACTCACAGAGTTACAGTACAAAATTAGTGTGTGGGCTCGTATTTAGTTGCGCACAAGCTGTAGGATGATCACTTCTGGTAACCGATTGTACCTTGAAGCTAGTCTGAATTAGGAATGACCAAAATCTGCGGCACTCAAGTCAGAACTTCTTTCCTTCTAAACATATCTTACGTGCCTCTCTGAAGCGTATAAAACTATGCCACTGTGGTTCTCATAATAGTCGACATTCAATGCGTGCGTCGTGGTCGGACTGCAAAGTGCGATATCAGACTATTAAGTCCGTTTCGAGCACGACGACATCGGCATCATTCCCATAGCTGCAACAACTCAGCCTCATCCAACTATTAATCTAGGTGAGTATCATAAGGAATCCATCATCTACCTGAACTCACCTCAGACGAATTCTTGGCATGTTTTGAAGGCCGATATGCAAATCTCATCGCATGCACTTAGCATATTCGGCCTAGAATAGGATCTCCACGTTATTCAACCTCGATTAACCGTCGATATACACATCGCCATGGGTAACTTATGCTGTCCGGGCTCGCCCATCCATCCAAGCGGGATGCACACTCCAGAAACGAAGTGGGGAGACTATGCCGCTAACCGTATCGGTTCTCAGAATCCGAGCTCCTCTTATCGACGATAACGCAGGCTTCACCTCTTGCGCATGGAAACGGGCAGAGAGGGGCTCAACTGTTACTATAGCACAGTAGTCTGACTGTTTATTCCATGGTAGGCATAGGCTCAGGGTCCCTGATAAATTTATTTGCGTCGATCGCGTCGTGTCACTAATTGACCATGTTCTGGGAGCTTTAAGACCCCTCCGGCCCCCCCTCTCTACACGTTAAGCTCTCCGCCATTCTTCTTCCCCCAGACTTCATTCTCATCACACACAATGGCTCTCGATCGACTCAAGCAGGCTGCTGCTCATCTTACGGGCCAGAGTGGACCAGCTCATCCATTCGATCCGCTTTCAGAATCTGAGATCGAGCAAGCTGTTGCTATCGTCCGGAAAGATCATAGCAACCTTTTCTTCAATGCAGTCACGCTATGGGAGCCGCGCAAGGTGGAGATGTTGGCATGGGTGAAGGACCCCAAGACGCTTCCTCGACCGCACAGAGTAGCAGATGTTGTCGCAATTGGCAAGGGAAGCAAGGTGTACGAAGGTATTGTGGACCTCACCGATGGGAAGCTTTTGAGTTGGGATTATACTCCCGGTGTGCAGCCTTTGGTATGTGCTGGAAAAACAATGCCAATTTTCGAGCCTAATTAGTATTCAGATCACCATGGAAGATCTCCAGATTGTGGAAAGTGTAGTACGGAAAGACCCCAAAGTTATCGAGCAGTGCGGTATCATTGGCATTCCTCCTCAAGACATGCACAAAGTTTACTGTGATCGTGAGTATAGCATTCATTCGGCCCCAGATGATGCTGACCTCTTTAGCTTGGACAATTGGCTATGACGAGCGCTTCGGCAGCGATGTCCGCCTCCAGCAAGCTCTGATGTACTACCGCCCACACGTCGACGACAGCCAGTACAGCTATCCACTCGATTTTTGCCCCATCTTCAACGCCGATACACAAGAGATCATCCACATCGACATCCCCCCAGTGCGAAGACCGGTGAATAAGGCAGCACCGAACAACTACCACGCAGCTGCGATCGAAGCAGAAGGCGGTTTCCGAACAGACATCAAGCCAATCAATATCACACAGCCCGAAGGCGTATCATTCACAATGGACGGTCGAGTCATTAGCTGGCAGAACTGGAAGCTTCACATTGGCTTCAACTACCGTGAGGGCATGGTTCTCTCCAACATCACGTTCAACGACAAGGGTAACGAGCGAGATGTGTTCTGGCGAATATCATTAGCAGAGATGGTCGTCCCGTATGGAAACCCAGAGCACCCTCATCAACGGAAACACGCGTTCGATCTCGGCGAGTACGGCGGCGGCTACATGACCAACTCCCTCAGCCTAGGCTGCGACTGCAAGGGTGCGATCCACTACCTCGATGCCGCGTTTGTGAACCGCGCCGGAGCTGCAACAACCATCAAGAACGCTATCTGTATCCACGAAGAGGACGCCGGTATCCTGTTCAAGCACACCGACTTCCGGGACGACAGTGTGACAGTAACCCGTGCCCGCAAACTCATCATCTCGCACATCTTCACTGCTGCAAACTACGAGTACTGTGTGTACTGGATCTTCCACCAAGACGGTACCGTACAACTCGAAATCAAGCTCACTGGTATCTTAAACACATATGCTATGCTTGAGGGCGAGGACTTACACGGTTGGGGCACGGAAGTATATCCTGGAGTCAACGCACATAACCACCAACATCTCTTCTGCTTGCGTGTCGATCCCAACATTGACGGTCCTAATAACACAGTCTTCCAGGTCGATGCTGCCCGCGGCTCTGGCGAAGTCGGTAGCGCAGAGAACATGTACGGCAACGCTTTCTACGCTAAGAAGACGAGGTTCGAGACGCCGGAGCAGTCGAAGAGCGATTACAATGGCGCGACGAGTCGGACGTGGGAGATGTGTAACGAAACGAAGTTGAACCCCTATAGTAAGAAGCCAGTGTCGTACAAGCTAGTGAGCAGGGAAGTGCCAGAGCTACTTCCTAAGGCCGGAGGACTGGTGTGGAAGCGTGCGGGATTCGCCCGCCACGCCGTTCACGTTACCCAATGTACGCTGCCCCACCGTTTATTCCAATCTTGTGATTGAGTACTGACAACATGATAGACGAGGATACACAAATCCACCCCGCCGGCCGCCACGTCCCTCAAACCTCTGGCGAGCCATCCGAAGGCCTACCGGCTTGGATCGCTGCCAACCCCAATGCTAACATCGTTAATACCGACGTCGTACTCTGGCACACTTTCGGTATCACACATTTCCCGTCTCCCGAAGACTTCCCCGTCATGCCTGCGGAGCCTATGACGTTATTGTTAAGGCCGAGGAACTTCTTCACACGGAATCCATGTCTTGATGTGCCACCGAGTTATTGCAGTGTGCCGAGTGGGGTGAGACAAGGGAGTACGCTGGTGGACAAGATTTCGAAGTTGGCGTTCGGGGATAACAAGGCAGGGAGTGTGAGTAAGGATAGCTGTTGTCAAAAGTAGTAGGTAACGATATTACTATTATTGTATATATGGGATAGGATAGTTTCTTTAGGTTTAAACGGGGGTCAGTTTGGTATTCTCGAGTTTGAGATATTTTTTTCTTAGTTGACCAAAACATTTCCAACGTCAGAGCTCGAACAGGAATCAGTTCCGCTAGTATGACTATTCAATCTTTTCATTTCCTATGTCTGCAACTTACATCTCCTCATTCTTCCTCGCCAGCATACAACACCCTCCGCCACCTGCCCTCAGATGCCCTGCATAACCGAAGTAACGTCCATCGCCTGCTCAACAGCCTCACTCATTTCCACCCTATCTTCTTCTCGCTCGAAGTTTATCACAAACATTAAACTGCAGAGGGCTTCGAGCACTCTGCAGTTCTCATTAACACTTAATTGCTCAGCGACAACCTAGCTTTCAATTCATGTACTTCTATATCATGGAAAAGTTCGTCATTTCGAGCTAGGGTGATTTAGGTAGTAGTTGGGATGGGCTACGGAAGAGTGGAGAAGTGGTAAAACTCGCGGGCACTCTGTTCTAGAACTCTGAATGCATGAGACATTTTTTCACAGTGTGCTCATTGGGAGGTTTAGGATTAGTGGTACTTGCGCCACGGCTGTAATTGCACTATCTAAGTATTGATTAGTTTGCACAACTGACTAGAAAACAGTTCAATACCTCGATACCACAATTGGCTTCTAATTCTGATGGCTTGATGTATAGTAGCCTTCTGCTTGCAATGTTAATTCATTGATGCCAAATGTAGTTAGCGTGCTGTGTCTGATTGGCCAACAGTTCTGCGGCAGTGGTAACAGGTGCCGGCATAATTCGTCCCCGCTCTGTTAATAACATCATATCCTAGCTCTCTTTACGCAAAGATAGTGGCATAATAGCGTGATTAAATTGTTTAGGACTTAATAATAATACTCATTGCAGTATTATCTGCAACACCTCCTATTTTTTGTAAATTTTGGAAAGGGCAGAGCGGGGATAAACTATGCCGGCACCTGTGGGTGGTCAAGATTGTGAATAAATTAGGAGCTGTAATACGTAGCTGCATGCTTCCTTCGAAGGTTGACTAGACTTGTCGGACCCTTTTGTAACCTTTAAGGCTTTTTGCGCCACAGCCATTGTCTTTTCGTGAATCGCCAAAATTTGTTACCGGTATGACGTCTCGCGCGCCCCACGCGGGACCTCGAGCTTTGACACCAACGTTTATCCCACGTCGGACCAGCCTCGAACTTACAGCTCCCACTCAACCACGATGATATAACCTGATCACTGCCATTCTAGCTCTTTTTCCATCGATGCCTCCACGGTGAAGCAAACACAGCCCGCCGGGGCCCTCATATCGACAATGCCCCGCGCTTTCCCGCCAATCGAGGGTACCACGGCGAGGACAAAAGGCCCCAATATCTCCCCATCAATCGTCGAGTCTGTCGCTGGCTTCAGCGCTGGAGTTGTAAGCTGCTTAACGGTACATCCGCTGGACCTATTGAAGAACCGTCTTCAATTGAACACACAGACAGCCTCCCGAGCCGGTGACTCCTTCCGCATCTTCCGCAATGTTATTAAAGACGAGGGAGGCGTGCGCGCCCTATACCGTGGTCTATGGCCAAATATGTTAGGGAACTCGCTGGGCTGGGGACTGTATTTCCTGTTTTACAGAAACATGAAGGACTTGCTGCAGGCGAGAAGGGGGAAGGGGGAATTCCTGTCCTCGGCAGAGTTCTTCACGGCTAGTGTTGCTGCTGGTATGCATAGATCCTGCACGGACCTAAGACTGGAAAGGAGGGGCAATTGTCTGAGGTTTTATGAGACGATGCTGATGTGTGTTTGCAGGACTCCTAACAGGTGCCTGCACAAACCCCATATGGGTCGTAAAAACCCGCATGCTCGAACGCGGCGCAAACCACCCTGACGCCTACAAAAGTATGTTTACCGGCCTGCGCCACGTCTACATAACCCGGGGTCTCCGCGGACTTTGGGCGGGCTTCGTCCCCTCTACCCTCGGTGTAGCCCACGGCGCTGTCCAGTTTGCGATTTACGAGAAGATGAAGCATAGAAGAGGCGAGAAGATTGGAGGACAGCAACGGTTGAGCAATTGGGATTACATTTACATGTCGGGAGGGAGTAAGCTACTTGCGGGCGCGATTACGTATCCGTATCAGCCGATTCGGGCAAGAATGCAGCAATATGATGCGGGAAGCAAGTACACGGGGTTAGTAGATGTGCTGAGGAAGACGTATCGGAATGAGGGGTTTCTTGCGTTTTACAAAGGGTAAGAATCTGCGCTGGAGGAATTATGGGTCAAAGTCCATCGTTAATTGAGACAGAGTCATCCCGAATACGATTCGAGTTATCCCAACGACTGTCGTCACGTTTGTTGTTTACGAAAACACGAAGCTGTTTCTGCCGACATTATTCAGCGATGAAGAAATGGCTCATGATGAGGATTAGGCACAGCTCTATAGATGGACGATTGCTATGACAAGTGTACAGAAGATTGCTACAATGAGCATATAGACACACCGCAAGGTGTTTTATAGGGAAAGGTGAATTTGGTATATTTCCCAATCAATCAAGTTGGCAAACTTAAGATGTGCGAAATACCTTTGACGGTAGTTAGGCGGGAATGACTCATAGTCATGTTAGTATATAATCCAGCTTTGTCGGACAGTCGCTGACATGATCAGTGAAAGCCTTGGCGCCGTTGTCGTGATAGTAATTCGGCGGAAAGAAAAGAGGGTGAAGAACGAGACGTTCATTTACATTGTGTCCGTTGCTATAGAGCTGGATCACGTTACAGCCCTTTCACTCTAGACAATTTTGTCCTCTCCTTAAGCCTTTTAACCCGCCCTGTAAAAGAAGAACAAGAAACATAACACCCTAATAATGCAATCCAGGGCAACCGACTACCGTCACATATTGATAACGAGCCAACCAACGCTGGGATTTCACTTGAGTGCCCCTGAGGCTTTACTAAACTCCTCCTCCGCCTCTGTTCGCACCAACACAACCATCACCACTACTACCTTAAATCAAACTCTCGTTCTATCAGAAGAATTCAGTCCAACTTTGAACGTTTCTCTACTTCTTTTCTTAACTCTATCGCCCACTGCCCCAACCTTACGCCACCCACCACCACCAAATACAACAGTGTTGTTTAACAGAAACAGTCCCTTGTACCTTGGGCTATATATTGCTGTCAAGGAAACAGCCCAGAAAGCATGTCTCTGCACGGAAGGCTCAGCATGTTTAAGCGTCCGAATACTCAGCCAAACTCCATCGAGTCCCCAGGGTTCAAACCAGAATCATCTAGTCGACTAAAGGCCAATACCACACAATCCCTCCGCTCGCGGCTCACAGTCTATCGTGACGACATCTCCAACGCCCCGCGACCCTCTCCATCGCAGTATGAGCCTCAGCCCGACCGCAATTTGCGGCCATCGAAGCCAGTCGTGGCATTTGTGAATTCTTTAACCGCGGGCCAGCTCAGCGATTTCTTGGTCTGGTTCTTCTATTACGATGTAGTCAAGCTTCCTGATTCCCCCGCTATCTGGTATAAGGCAATCAATACCACGGAGATGCGTGGATGGATTGCGCTTGGTCAGTTCCTCTCAAAAACCACCATGTATGGCCTCGATTTGGTGGTATTGCACTCAATATGCGACCGACTTCGCTTTTCGAAGACACTCGTTTGCGAATGCCTCGTTCGATTAGCAGATCCCTCCACTATGTCCTCAACACTACTGTCCACCATTATCCAGAAGGCGAGCAAACCAGAGCATACAGAGATTGACGTCTTGGAAATCGTCCGTTTTGAACTTAATGAGATCCGCCGTCTCCTTAGTCGCTTGACACCGTCTAATGCGTCAATATTCTTAGAGTGGCAACCCCAAATTGCGAAACAGCTCAAGGATTTCGTCGATGTTGTCATTTCTTGTCGTCTCGCAACACTTCGAAAACAGTCTCCGGTACTTAGTGGTCTCACAACTGAACAAGAGCGGCGTTTGAAGTACACATTTGAGGCAATGCAGGAGGAGCGTCATGTTCCGCTGATCCGATATGGCATTGTCCCGGATCCACCAATGCAGCCAACACTATCCACATCTTCCGACAGCCTAGATGGGGAGCTTCCAGCTATCGACGATGACGTGCTGGAACATCAGGAAGAAGCTGAGTCTTTGTATACCCCTCAGCAATTGCGAACTGAGCTTCGAGTCGTCCGAACTCAGAATATGCAGCTGTCAAAGGAAAATAGTAGTCTCATTAAGGTGAACGAGCAGTTGGCAAAGAAGGTGTTGTCGTTGAGCCGCACGAAGATGGAACTTGAGTCAAAGAACATCGAGTTTCATCCTGTGATAGTCACCACGGCGACACCCGGCGGCCCAGCATCTTCTGCGTCGGTGCGTCAAGCCCACAGCAAGTCCTCTCGCCGCTTATCTCCCACGCCACCATCTATGTTCAAGCACATGACAGCGCTTAGTGAAAAAGACACGAACGTCTTCGGCCATCATCGATTTGATTCAGATTCGCCATCGAAGTTGAAAATCAACTTCTTTTCCAGCCCCCTTTCCCAGTCTCCCGAGAACAATGATGTCTTCAAAGCCATCGATGATAAACCTCTCCCCTTGCTGTTGATCGACCCCGAAACTCAGGATACGGTCAAGCTCCCTCGCAACGTCGGGAGTAACAACCTGAAGCAGAAGGCTTCAGGCATTCTTCCTGACGGAGACAGACTCGTCCGAAATAATGGGATGGCCGATCTCCAGACTGCTGCAGTATTCGAGTACTGCCAGCCTCCCACTGTCACTAAAGTGATATCCCAGCGCTCCACTTCTGACAAAGACCAGAAGGCGACAGGGACGTCGCCGAAGTAGGAGGATGGGGAACGCCCTTGACAAGTTTATACGTAGAGTCTGGGAACTCTCAGATGAGAAATGAGGAAACAAAAGATTCGCGTTATCTCTACCGACCTTTGGATAGCGACACGTAAGCAAGTGAAGGGTTTGGTGAGATTGGTCAATGTTTAGAAGCATCATATCTTTATTATCAGTAGTCTTGGTGACTGCGTTTCCTTCTGTGTATATAGTTAGTCTGGGGACAAGGGGGTTGATTGGGCTAGTGTCTTTGTTTAGATTGATCTTTGGTATATTCGGCAGATTTGTCATCTCGGGTATAGCACTCTCTAGTATACAGTAAGATATTAGCAAGGTTCAATAATTGTGTAGTTATAGACTGGCAATCTTGGGTGTGGATCTGGACTAATACCCTTGATTTTGGCTAGAGTCAGCTGGACATAGCCATTTGTAGTCCATATTGTCTTATCAAAATAAGTACTATCAGTCGTCAGTCGACGTCCATAAGGTGACTATGTTCTACGTGTATTAATTGTTGTTGACCTAGCGCTTATAGGTGATTCACACTCTTTCTAACCAATGAAAGTAGTGAAACGGCTTTGGAGTGGCTGGTATGCTCCGGGGGCGACATGTCTGGCTAACCAGATATCGTAGGTTGATTACGGTGCGGTCTTCCTGTTGCAAAAGAAATCAAACGAAAAACCTCGAAACATATATGCTAAAGAGTCTCTGGTGATTGCGGTAGGGCTTTGTGATGTCTATTTGATACTTGAAACCGCTGGCTAGATTTCCCTGCAGAAGGCTATTCAATTACTACTGCATTTAAAAGGCTTTCACTGTTTTGTGTAATGAAAGAACATATGGTTCTTCAGTCGTCGTTTGACGTTTACCTAGTTGACTGTGTCCTTTCATGGTAACTTGGCTTGCTAAGTGTGTCGCGAAGGTATAAAATCTGTACCGAAATACAACAAACGACCCGCCTTTTAAAATGACTGCTAGTCAGATGTATTTTAGCCTGTTTGATCTCGCAGGAAAAGATAGGTATCTTCTTCATTTGGATTCCTACCTGACAAACGACGGACGTACGGGCTGATGTTACACTTGAAGTCTCCTCCTGAAATTCCTCAGTAGTAATTGAGTAGTATACTCATCATCTTTACGAAGTCATCTAAAAAGTTGTCAGCAACTGCTATGGCGGTTTGCGAAGCCCATCTGATTCCTCATTGCTCTCAAATTCTCTGGGAGAGCCCATTCGAGGGTCTCGCGGTAAGTCTGACGAAAAAGAAAATATATCCCAAGGATTGGTCTGACCACCTCCACCAAGTCATCAAAAGACTCTCAGTGCTTTGTGCAGCCCGTTTAACCCTTTTGGCCGTTGGTTATATTTCATTGCCTGGAAAAACGATACGCTCTCACGCTTTCGAACTGCAGTTCTAGAGCCACCAAGTCTCACGGTGAGGGTGAGACACATCGTTCGCCAATCTGAACACGCGCCTTCCGTGCTTGAGACAACCCCACCGCGCAGGTCCTCTTCAGCCTCACGCCAACCACCACTTACTCCACCTTCCCACGCCCTCGCAATGGCACGCTACATCGTCAACGTGGTTGTCAGTGGGCAGACTGCGAGTGTATTGATCGTTCTTCCCGATACAGCGCTCGTTATCGCTCTTGTCGACAAGGTCAAGGCGCGCCTGCCAGGCTTGAAGTTGGGCGTCACTTCCACCACGGACCTAGAGCTTACTCTACGTTGCAATGCGGCAGACGGCCCGATCTTAGACACCGAGGACTTGCTCTCAGATGCGCTGCCAGACTCTACTAAGGAACAGCTGTTTGCTGTGATTGACAGTGCCAAGGCACAAGGTCACCTAACTGTAAGTTATCTCCCCATCTGCTTAGTATAGCAATAGTTCGTAGGACTTACTTGACTCTTTTGGCACCGAGCTAAAATTTCTTATGGGGTCTTCACTCTCAACAAGAGCTCCACGTTCATTAAGCTAATTATGTATTCAGGCTACGATAGCACCTTCCCCACGTCCCTCCAAAGCACAACAAAAGGCTCCCGAGAAGAATCTGCGACTCCGCGTTATTACACCAGCACTGGCTAGACAGCAACCTGACATTAAATCTATTCCACTGCTACCTGAGAACGCCATTACTCTCAACAGTACTTTGCGAGACCTTCAGGCTCAAGTGAAGCAGCACCTCAGCCTCCCTGCCAGAGAGGATGTTCAGCAACACGAAGTATGCAATTGTGCTTTCGCTAGGCAGATCGATGAGAACGCTGTCTTAAACGAGCTCAGTACTGATGACGCGGTCGTCATGCACTCTTTAGTCGTCGTCTACGGCATAAATCAGGTCACTCTCGTGTCAGTCATCGCCAAATCTACTGAGCAAAGCCTACTACAGGCTGCTAGACAGCATCTCGGCTCGAAGATTTCAGGATACAAGCACTGTATCATTGGCGGTCTAGGAGATCCTACTGGACACGGTACCACAAAATACGTCAAGCTTCCAGTACTGGCATTCTGCTCGTCGAAGAGGCATGATGGCCAACACCCACCCCGACGCACGGCTGCCCTGAACCCTCGAACCTTAGTCTTGGATTTGCATACGGCTGAAATGCCGATTAGGATCACGTCAGACAATGCGAATCTCACATTGCTAGCAGCAGGTCTTGAGGATTCTCTTGTAGACGGCATTTTGCATATTTATGCAGTCAAGCGTTCCATTCTCCAGGGCAGTATAACACGCGCTGGAATGACGGAAGGCAAAGACGCGATATTCGCTGGAGCACGCGGCTCCGCCTGGGAGCATCCGCTTGGCCAGTCAGATCGAGGCCTTGCCAACCTACTGTCATCAATGCGAGTATTTTGGGAACTTTGCACTGAGATGGAGGACCCTGATCGTGATGCGGTGCTCCATGTACTCTATCTCCTGACCCGTTTTCCGCCAGCCGTGAGAGGTTTCTTCCAAATAACCCAAAACCAGACACCTAGCGAATGCGAGCGTGCGGCGATCTCGCAATGTCTTTACGAGGTTCTCAGGGACGTAGTCCCACTTCAGATGGTCAAATTAAATCCAACGCGCCTTTTCGAGGGAGCTCGTCTCCTCTTCGGCCTGATACTTGATAAGGCGAAGCGGCTAAAAGTACCAATGCACGACCAGGAAGCCTTTTCAGAATCGCTTCCATATATTAATGCCATGAAAGTCCAGGAATTACGAAACATGATTACGATGGAGGCAGTTGTCTCTCCGGTGCAGACCATGTCAGGATTAGTAGATCGTGGATTCTACGAGGCATTTCAAGTAGGAGGGCCCTTAAGATGGAGAAACCAGAACGATATCACCGCGATCAGCGTATCCGACCGAAAGTTACAGCGCGCTGCCCTATTGACAGGAGGTAGCACGTCACAAGTCGTGGCCTTCGACATCGATATGGTCAGCCGAGACCGCAGATATCTAGATCAAGGGGACATTGACAAGGTCATATATGCAACTGAATATTCCGACCTCCACTACCTGGCAACACTTTGTTCGCAGAACAAACTTGGCGTTGTACCTCCATCTTCGCTTCCATCTTCGGACAAGGACGTCCTCACCTTAGACCGCCAAGGGTTACTCGCTGTTTATGTTGGTCGCGAAGGTTGTGCAACCGCCGGCAGGGATATCAGCATATTCAGTCCCACACGTACTCCATGTGTTTCAGCGGTTGATGTTTCTATCGTAACCCAGGTTCTCGTCCCAATTCTCAATCAGCGTAATGCAGACGGGACTTCTGTTTTTGAAGCCTTTGGGGATCGCCACCGAGCGGCGAGGGCTCCCGACGAAATAGTGATGCTCGTAGTTGACTGCTCAGCATCCATGGGGGATCGATGTGGCTTCATCGATGTGGAAGCGAACGAAGATGCTTTCTCGGAAGATTCATCCTCAGATGATATGGTGTCTAATGGTGCGAGCGAAAATTCTAGCCCTATAGTGGAGGATCCAGGTTACGAGCTGCCCAGCTTGGTCGAACTCAAAGGTAAGATTATTTCTGTTTTCCTAGACTGTATCTGGTGCAAAATATTGGGGGGAGACGGTAAAGTGCATTCTACCAGTTACGATAGTACTTTTCCGGGCCTACTTGATCGTTTTAGCGCTTAGGCAGCATTCTTGTGAAAATTACGTCGGCCAAAACGAGCTCCTTTGTGACACGGTATGGCTTAGGGTTCACTAATATCTCACAGAATTTCTTACTACCCATGAGTCTTTCTCAGACATGCTCGCGATTGTTAGATCTGGACGAGGCGACTTTCATCGGACCGAAAACGCGGGAAAGGTTCTCACTCTCCTGAGGGGTCTTGCGGAGCAGCAGACTCAACAGAAATCTCAAGAGCTGGACAAGATTCGGCAACGTAACACCAGACATTATTACGGCCAGCAAGCCCAAACTATCACACGGGATCTGAATAACCTCCGGAACCAATCATTGCGATTGAAGCAGTACAAGGATCTTCTGGCTGCTTTTCTACTCTATCGCGCCGAGAATGATACTCTCGACGAGCCATTAAGTTGGAATATCGGAGATACTGCCATCCCAAAAGTACATAAGAATAAAACTGCCACCGTCAATGGGCTTGTCCTCACAATTCCCTTGGAGTTTCTCTGTCCAATTTCGAGTCAAATTATGGAGGATCCTGTCACCACATCGGACCAATTCGTTTTTCAGCGAAGCAACATAGTGCGGTGGTTCAAGGGACATGAAACATCACCATTTACCAACCTGAAACTAGCCAGCTTGGAACTCAGGCCCAGTACTCTGATTAAGCAGAATATTCTTGCGTGGTGCAATTCGTCGGACATCATTTCACAGTACTCGGAATCTTCATCACCTACACTTGTGGTAGCGTTCAAGTCACCTCTTGAGAAGAAGACCATGTCACTACCACCATCTATCACAATGAATGATCTCTATCAGGTTGCCTTCCGCATCTCGCAAGGTCGCTATCCTAACTTCGAATTGCACCAACGAAATGCCTTACTTCTACCTAACGACGAACGTGCGAGTCATTACCTTAGCAACAACCATGATGTATTTATTACTCCTTTTGACTCAGCTGCCGCATCATCGAGCAACGAGCTGGAAGAACTGTGTCTGGTCAAGGTTTATTGTGATACCGATTCCTCTCCCGTCACATCTTACTGGGAACCAAGGACAACCACGAAGTCCCTAGCGTCGGCCCTCTTTCGTTACTACCGGAAGAAATTTCAATCATACGCCTGGACGCATATCAACGCTCCGTTGGTGGTATGGACAGGGTTAGAGAATATTGGGGACAGAAAGTTCCAAGGACAACCACGAAATCACTGGGAGTCTATTGCCTCTTTTTTCAACCTTCGGCAAGCCACAGGCATATTAAAGTCCGAGCCTGTCTGGGATAAAGCCGATAACGATGAGGAGGAAACCTGGCCTTCTGGTAAGACTTTACACGCTGCTCCACTAGGAGAACTTATACTGACCATTCTGAACAGGCCAGCGACCACTAGTCCTTAAGCTTGACCTAAACCCACCCAACGCAGAGCAGGCAAACAAGCGTACTCGCAGAATGTTGACCCGATTAGACTTAGAAAAAGCGATTTGGGATGCGTGGATCAACAGACTGCTAGCATACAATGTAAGTTTACTCTCCTATACCAGCATCCATGAAAATAGGGTCCTAATATGGCGGTAGTTCCAATCACACATCGGTCTAGTCACGGTTAGATCTTCAGCAACGCTGGACCAGGAAATCACTCACGCGGTCGAAAACTTCCGCCACCATCTCAATTCCATGACTGCCTCTGGAGACACTGCGCTGTGGGATTCAATTGCGCTCGCCGCAGATCGTTTGACACACTACCAAACGCAGTATCCAAACACTAAGCTGCGAATAATAGCGCTTTCAGATGGTGAGGATACCAGTAGCAAGCAACAGGTCCATAGTCTGTCCATGAGGCTTATGGAGGACAAGATACTTCTCGATTCGATCTGCCTGGGTACCGCAAAACAAGAAAAGCTCAAAACACTAGCATGGCTGACGGGCGGGTACGTATTCTCCCCACAAACTATGGAGGAGGCTATGGCAATCTGTGAGATGGAACCTGTTCTTTCTCAGCTCGAACGCCCAGATATTGTGCTCCCGGATCAAGCGCGCCGCTACCTAGCAGTTCCTTCGCGTCGGTTCAGCAATGCAACATCAAAAGTTAGAGTGAACAGGGTTACACGGGACGAATTCCCGGAGCGGAAAGATCATCCAGGTCTTGCTGGCGCCTATGTCGAGCTCGGTCAATTTTCTCGAGTCTCCAACGTTGCTGATCGATCGGATGGTAATCATCGTCTCTCCCGTATCCACAACGAGATACGAAATTCAGGAACCAAGGTTCACCCGCACTACGACATCTATATCTGCGTAAGCGAGATCTCCTTAAAGATGATACAATATGAACTAAATTCGTCCTAGGAGAATTCTTTCAACCTTTGGAAGATAGTCATGCAGGGTCCCCCTGACAGTTCATACGCGAGTGGCACGTTCATGATGTACCTCGATTTAGGGGATGAATACCCACGCGCACCACCTGAGGGCAGGTTCATCACTCCCGTGTATCATCCCAATATCAATCGCCACGGAAGGGCAAGTAGCCTATCGAACACTCTCTACGAAAGGCTCACCTAGCTAACGAGAATTAGATTTGTCACAGTATCCTCGATCGAAACTGGACTCTAGAGACGAGTTGCAAGGACGTCATTGACAGTATTTACTCCCTGCTACTGACCCCCGAGTTCGGGAATCCTATAAACGCTTTGGTCACCTTGGATTTCCATTGGGATGAGGTCCAGTTCAAGGAAGAGGTTGAAAAGCACATCGCCAAACATGCCACCAAGACCCGATCTCAGTGGAAGAAGGAGATCTTAGGTTAAAATTTCGTTATGGAGAGGTGACTGGAATCTAAATAATGAAACAACATGGAAAGGGATGGAGATGTAACGGACGAATTGGAACATGGAGAATGACTGATGTGGGATCAGAATCGGTAGCAAACGATGCATTTTGGCCAGCTTACAATGCCAAATAGTTCTCTCTTCGAAAACACAGGTAGACTGCATCAACGAAAATCAGTAACACGCCAAAAAGTTTCAGTGCTACCTCTTACAAAGAGTGATAATATTTACAAAAGCTGTATGGGCTATATGAAATTTATGTTCCGGTCCTCGAGACAAGGTAAGTTGCTCGCAACTAGGATCGGTTTTGCACTCCAGAGTAAGGGAACAAACTGTAAACTACCATACGAGGTCCACAGGTGATGGCTAGTCCGGAGTTTCAAGATATTTTGACCTTCGTACAAGCCTTTAATTGTGGATATAGCAGTGAAGAATTTGTCCGTCACTAGAGAGTGGACGAGAAGATTGATTCAGTCCTGCAAATACATGATGTAGTTGCCGCAGTAGTCTTTCTAGTTTCGGTAGAGAAGCGTAAATTTTCCTCCAAATAGTCAATCGCTTTTCCGTACAGCATTGGTCCATTAACTAGATGTATTGATAGTAGTAGTGTAAGTAGAAGTAATTGTTCGATAACACCCACATCGCTGTTGATAAGCAAACGAATATGTGGCAAGACAGGCATTGTAGAAACTCACTCCTGCGTGCAATGAGACTTTTATATGATTATTAGAGATCGGTTGAAGGTGCCACGAGCAGTCAAACGGTTTCGAAAGCAACAATGAAGGGACAATACCATTGTATCAAAAGAACTTATGAAGAAGATTTTTGATGCCTTATCCGAGTAGTTGAGGATGGGGAAATTTGCCAAGATATGGTTAGTGGACTTGAAGATAGCCCTTGATTATAGGTGTATCAACTTGTCAGTTTTTGGAGTTGAGGTATTTGTAGCTCAAAGCAATTGCACTGAGCAACCGACTGTGAGGCTCAAGCCGTATAGCTAGTGGATCGAATAGGTCACGTGTGGCGCATGTCTTATCGATAAGCATACCGGAATTCTGGCCTCATCTTCTTCCGCAACACAAAAACCACAACAATCGCAACACAGATCTTCTCTCCTACCAGATACTTCTAACCTTTGAAGATTTGCAACAGCGTTAGGTGTCCTCTTCCTTACCACAAAACCTCCACCGCAAGAACCTTGCGCGCGCGATCTACCCATCCTCTACTACTACTGCGCAACACTCATAAGCAATCATGGAAAGCCCCGACGTATTCACGTTGCTTCCACTTCGCGTCGACGATTCCACGAAAGCTATCACCGCGAGCGGTTTCAACAACAATGCTCTTGCCTCCGAACTCGACGCACTGAACAAGCTGCATGCGCAACTCCTCTCCGTCGAGACACCCACCAAGACCCCGCCTCCCCCAGTCCCAGTCAACCCCAAGCGGAGTGCCGCGATCGGTAAGCTGCGCGAATCTGGCAACGCCGAGTTCCGCAAAGCCAACTACCCCGGCGCCGTCAGCTACTACGGTCTCGCAATACAGATGGCACTTGGACGACCACATTGGGAACCTTCAGGTCTCGTGCGTGAAGAGGTGTCTGGGCTACTGTCAAACAGAGCGCAAGCGAATATGGCGCAACAGAATTGGGCTGAGGGCGCGGTGGACGCGGAGGCGAGTGTGGAGATGAAGAAAGTTGCCAACGCGAAGGGCTGGTGGAGACGGGGCAAGTGCTTGCTCGAGATGGGGAGACTAGAGGAGGCGGAGACTTGGGTGAAGCAAGGACTGGAGTTTGAGGCTACGGAGCAGGATTTGGTGAGCTTGAAGGAGGAGATCGAGAACAAGAAGAAGAAGAAGGTCTAGATGGGCTGGGGTGAGAGATTATCTTTGCAACATGGCGAAGATAAGAGAGAATGGTAGAAACGTTGAACGACCCCGCTTCATTCGAAGAAGATGCATTGCGAGGCGTTAGGGTTTGGATTTCTCCGCATCTGCACGATGAAGCTTGTGGACAAGATTACTTGTGAGCCAATAGCTCTCAACGTCTACTCTTCTCTGTAGAAGATGCACATGCACAGCAAATGTATTATTTAGCGTCACTTGAAAGGCGTTCTCTGCATGCTTTGCTCACTTGGTTCATTGCCCCTTCAGAACATAATGAGGATTCTAGGCTACCCAACTAAGAACGCAAAGCACCCTCTGGCAACCATGGTACATTCCGAGGCAATCTAGTCTTTTTACCTATTCTCTTGATTTACGTGGGAACTAGGAAAAGGGCATGGTGATTCGGCTCCGGTTCCTTATTCTACAATTCGGGTTATGACTCAGCACGATATTGTGAATTTAACCTCACAACCTTTCTCTCTCCTCTGGCAGCGCATCGCATCTCCTATATATTCTAACTGCTTGCCAGGACTTTTTTGTCTACTAATACTGATACAACGCACACTCGAACTTCTATAAGCAACTATATTACGCCAAAGCAACTGGTTTCAACTCCCTCAACACGAGTGGCCGATTTTTTTATCTCTCTATTTCTAGCTCTTCCAGTTGCCATCTCTCAATATCTTCCTAGCATTCTAGAGTTCATGAACCTCCTCTACCACGAACCTTGACCAAACCCCCTGTAACCTTTTACTACCCTGCAATTCTGCTCCTTTGCTCAGCTTCATGTTTCAGCCTATCTGATCGTTTCTGTGCATTGACATGTATTCTAGAATTACCTTTTCACTTCGAGTTCAACGACTGTTTGCTTACATATCTATATTTCTTTTTCTACCAAGGCCATCTTCATCTCTCTTAATATTAGGGTTCTAAACACGATGGCTCAGACAAGGACAACTGTGACAAACTTGTGCTTTCCTCTACGTCAACGAGCCCAGAGTAAGTATCATTGCCATCTCCATCATCCTTAAACAATAATAGGAAAACGTGCAGCTGGGTATCAAAGTCGTAGCTGAGGGCCGACAGCGGTTATGCTGTTGGTGCGATGGTCAAGCAGGACCTTGATATTAATTAAAGATGATGGAATGGTATGACGCCAGATAGAACTCCCCGGCTTCAGCGCTGCTTCGCATTCGATGGGGTGGGTGGTTTTCTGTGCTCCGACATGCTTTTCGAAGCTTTCTGAAATTGTACCATTTACAATCACTTGTAATGTTCCGAATCGTGAGTCTCTCATTCTCAACCTCTCATTTTTTTTTCAAGTAAACTTCAACACGATTCTTTCGATTCATTACTCTCACCGGCTCAGACAAACAAAACTTTCGTCCTCCATACGCTTTGTCTATCATCTCCACACTAGTGGACGAGCCTAAAAAACAACCATTACCACTACCTCATCTATGCAATAATGTGATTGCTCCTGCAACCTGTAGTATCTGTAGGCCCCAGCCGCCCCTCCCAATCAAGCAGGACTGAACAATAAAATTGGGTACTTTGCACCTATATGCATCGATGAGATGGCAGCAAGACGCCAGATAGAACCCTAGCCGTATCGCTGCTTCGTATTATGCGGTGGGTGGTTTTTTGAGCTCTGACATCTCTCTTGGAACTAACTTTTCATTATAATTCAATGAATTCCTACACTGTCACAACAGTTGTATGTGCAATTGGTCTGGAATGACTCTATACCCTAAAAAATTCTTTGATTTTAAGTCATCAAGGCATGTAACGCGGCCTAGTTAGTCCACATGGTGTTGTTAGTATTTGAAATAATTGAAATGCTCAAGGCGCTTAACATGATTGAGATGATTGAGGTAGCTGAGATGATTACGGCGTAAATGCGGGCGAACTTATACTGTAGCGGTTCTCTGACAGATCGACATGAAGCGATATCACAAACATAAGCCGTAACTAAGATACCGAGTAAGATTGTTGTGGGACTTGCAGCATATTCACTTCGATTACTATACACACACCCTCAAGCTGCCCTCTTGCATCCTTGCTCACTGCACCATTGGTGGAATATATGTTGGGTCCAAAGTATTGCAAAAAAGCATCATGAGCTGTAGTAATTAAAGGACACAAAACTAATTGATTTTAGAAACGGGAGCTTTATCAAAGTGACTGCCAAGTTACCACAGATGCTTCGTAGAGAATTTAGATTTTGTCTGTATGCAATCTCTAAAGGCAGGCAAACAACGAAGTCAATAAAAATGCCGAGTCATAGCTACTTTTCGTGAGATGTAGCGCAGATGTCGCACAACATATCTACTTGTGGCCGAGGACCCCAAGGGCAGTACCAGTCAGTCTTCATCAATTGATCGGTTAATGAAAGGGTGCTTTGACTGAAAAATAGTCTGGAATGCTGTATAAAAGATGCTTAGATAAGTTTGCATTTGACTGAATGATTTTGGGAAAGAGCTTTTTGCGGTCGTAATCGCGTACGCGTATACATATATTGTGTTACACTTTGTTACATTCATGAAGAAAAACAATACGAGAACCCTAAATATGTTGAGCTCAACTTCAGTCTCCTATCTACAAGTCCGCTACCTCCTCCTTGCCCAAAATCTCAGAAACAAGCGGCCACAACACCTCATCCCAAATCCCATACCCCCTCTCATCTAAATGCACATGATCCACCAGCCTGTTCTTCCCAATTAACTGTCTCGCTTCCACCCATATCACCCTATCTTCATCCCCTCCTTTCACCAGCTCTTGGTTCACGTCCCCCACCACTTGCTCTAGCATCACGTTCCCCATGTCTACTATGGCATCTGAGATATCCTTCCGATAGAATATATCGCATGCAAGAACTTTGCTATTAGGCGCAATACGCAGACAAGCTTCGAGGAGAAATCGGTATGCCTCGAGTTCCTTAGGACGAAGGGAGCGTTTCTTAGTCAGGTCGTTGGTGCCTGAGGCGAGGATCCAGAGTTTGATATTTGCATTCGTCTCCGCCTCATTTTTGTTCGATGGTTCGTCAGTTTGGAGATGCTGCTGCTGGGTTTCTTTCAAAATGGTATATAAGCCCTCGGAAAGCCGGTAGAGATTGTTGGAAATCATATCCCCGCCTACACCTGCGTTCCACGCACACCCTTTTGCACTGAGTTGACCGAGTTTTGTGGAGAGACCGGTGTTCTTGAGACGCTCAAGCATAGAGTTTCCGAGACATATGACTTCAATTTCACTTTTGGTTCGGAGGTCGGGCTTTGCGGCGAAGGGGTTGTCTTCCACACCGTCTGGGGATGAAGTGGTGGGGAGTTCAAGATTGAGATTGAGGCGATAACTGAGTTCTGGGAGGTGTATGAAATAATGTGTTTTGTGGGAGCGGTCTTTGAATTTCGAGTGAGCACTGAGTTTGGCGAGGAAACCTGTGTCGGAGAGGTGCATGAACGATTTGTAGGGAGTGATTGATGTTGACATGATTGGATATTTCGTAATCTATGAATGCCAGCTAACGAAGAAAAAACATAGTACGAAGGGATTAGGAATTGATGACGGATTCTTTAGAAAGGGGAACGAGAGATGAAGAGTGTCTTGAGGATGTATTACCTGGTAGGAGACCAGGATTAAACGCTTGTAGTCGGCATATCATACGAATTGAGTCATAGCTGTGCTGTACCCGAATTCCTACTCGATCAATTGCCGCGCAAAGAACCTGTTCCGGTGAGGCATGACTTAAAAAGGGCGGAAGGGCTGTGTGGCCGAAAGATCTTAGCGCCCAATACTCAATCAGAATCAGCACGGGAAGACGATAAATGCAATGAGATACTCCCATTTCGGAGCTTGTGTTACAGTGAGAGTGATGTACCATATCAGGAACTATGAGTGTCATGCGATTAAATCCATAGTATACAATTCGTACCGCAATCTCATTTTGATCCTATACAGCAGGACAAGATCCCGATGTCATTATTCCGATCCCATAAATATGCCCCCATCCTACAAGCGAACCTAAGAATCCGCCCCTTCCCAGTTCCCTATACCACCAAGAATGTAACATCCCCTACTCGTCCTTTACGCCACCACGTCCAGCCCGCTCAGCAGTCTCAATGCTCTTCTTATCTGTCTTAATTTCTCCACCTGACATCGCGCCCATAAGGCCCGCGGCCGCCTTCCAGGGTCGTGCAAGCTCTCCGGTTGCAGGCTGGCCAAGGAGGTGGATCTTGACGAGATTGCCCTCGAAGGCGCCCTTGAGCGGGATGATGGACTGAATGAGCAGCGGGTTGGTATACTTGAAGTAGAAGTGCATAACAGCCATCATGCCGACACCCATGATTTGGGCCTTGAAGAGGGCGCGGAGCTGCTGGATATCGTAGGACTTGACGGTGGTTGCAACGAATTTTGCCTCGTCGCCGGAGCCCATCGGTGCGGGCTCAACGTACTTAACGACGGTCATGTCTGGGTTGCGTTAGTCGCTATATTCTAGTTCCCTTTTTGTGTAGGCCACGCACCATTCTTCTTGTTTATCTGCGCCTGCACGTAGAGGTAGATTCCGGCGATGATAACGTTGGAGAGCACGTAGAGTGCGCGCACACCGTTCAGGACATTCGGGTCTTCAAACGGCACCTTCTTGGATATTTGCATAAACCCCCTATATCTATATTAGTTTCTCGTCGTTCGTCGGGCCGTTGAAGCGCGCGCGACATACAAGATGATGATGAGATTGGTAACCTGCGCCTGTTAGCATTGAGCCGCTGGAAAGGAGGGAAAGATTGTGTACCTGAGGATTGATAGCCATTGTGAGTACGGGTGCGCGGAGCGAGAAGTGTCTGGTGGATGGGTGTGGTGTGAAGGGGCAGAGAATGTCGTGAAATGATGCTGTGAACTTTTGGAAGGCGAGGAGGCTCAAAAGGCCACGGAGCCGAGCTCGGGTGGACCTTAGCCCGATTGGTATTGGCGTGCGTAAACATTCACTCCCAAGACCTTCTAGACACATCGCTGGACTTCTGTTGACAGCGTTCAAATTTCTGCCTGAAAAGACAAAGACGGCAGATATTTCTAAAGATTGCAGTAGATAGAACAGAAGAAAGACATAAATATTGCAAAATCATATTTGGTTCGCTGTTTGGCGCGAAAGCTCTGCCATCTATAAGGAGAATCGCTTAAGTGAATCTTGCTTTTCCCATTGCCGATACACTCAAATTCGAGGGAACGATGTAGACTTGTGTGGAGGGAAGGGAGAATATCCTAGGCACGGTCGCTAGAAGAATGGGGTTGGCCGTCAATGAGTGTCAGCAATGTGATCTAAGTTGGAGCTTGTGTATAGATAAACAATACGTTTTCAATGGTTGCAAATGTGCTTGGGGTATCTCCTCTATCTTAACCATGCCAGTCTAACTGCCAGTCCAATATACTCGACCCTTTGGGACAAGGACTACAGAGAAGGTGCAGATCTCCGCCGATGTCCTTAAAACATATGTACGAGAATGCAAACCCATAATGCAAAGAGAACCAAACACCAGGCAGCTCTTACGCCTAAAATCCCATGCAACGCTAAAAATGAACAATCAAGGATAATCGAACAAACCCGAATATGCACAACCTTACATGACCACACACTCTCGATCTGGCCTATTCTTCTCCTTTTCTTTACCCTTCCCTTTGGTCTTCTCCACAACCTCCCCAGGTTCTCGGCTCTTACTCCTTCCACTTTTCTTTTCCTCCTTCTTTTCTTTTACACGCTTACTCTTCGAACGTCCAAGGCCCGAGTCTTTCTGCTTCTCCTTTGTTAGGCCTTGCTCTTGCCCGCCATTCTGTGCACTCTCAATCCTATTGATAACGATGGTAGGCTCCTCGGCAGTGCCACCACCGTCTATGATATGGAGTTTGTCTTTACTACCCCTGCCTGTCAGTCGTGACATTGTGAGACTGATTCTGTTCTCGCCACTTTGGCTTGTGGGACGACTCTTATTAGTCCCGATCCATGTCCGCGAATTACGACGTGAGGTTGAGAGAAAGCCCGCCTTCTGCTCGTCGGGCGTTGGAGGTTGTGTGCGACCGCGCGATAAGCTTTGTACGCTGTTTTCAAGCTCTTCGATTGTGATGCTACCTTGTCGATTGCTGGACATACTGCTACGACCAGCTGGTTCGTCGGAGTTGCCCGAGTCAAGGTAGGATATGTCTGCAGAAGTGACTTTGTCCCAGTCAGCGCCTATTTCTGCGTCTGTGGTTACCGAAGCAAGAGTCTCTCTTGATGGATCTGCAGTGGGAAGTCCGTCGGAATGAATCTCCGCATAGCTTGGAGGATCTCCTCTTGTTGCTAGCTCCTCATCAATTGGCTGGACTTGATAAAACAGGAGGTACGGTGACTCCTCTCGCAGGGCCTTGACGATGTCAACTTCGGATACCCGTGGACTGGCTAGGTCGTCAAAGCGCAGCCATGAGTCTTCAATGATAGCACCCAGAGGCTTCGGGCTACTAAGAAATTCGTCCTTCGGTGGCAGGTTAGCGCGGACGAGGGATACGTAATGGCCAGAGTTGACCGAGACCTGAGAATTTGCTGTTAGAGGGTATGCGTGTAGAGATAGAAGGAGCTTGCTTACTCCACGATGGCAGACCACTGATTGTAGAACGAGCTTGAAGTTTCCAAATAATGGACCTTCTTCGTTTATGCGATCATCGGAAATGAAGTGCGGTAGTCCGATTTCCAGTGGAATGTCAATATACGTGTCGAGGCGTTTCGGTGTGCCATTAGGAAGCATGGTGTATCGCTTAAGGCATATACCGAGTACGGGGCGTTTCGCAGAGAAGTGTGCTGCGACCTGAGCATCACTCTTTGGTACGTTATCTGTATACCACGGAATCAAGCTGAAAAATTGCCAGGCGGGCATCATGACCTCCTTACGGAACGATGATGCACGTGGCCGACCTGACAAGCTGTTGTTCAGGATCTCGTCGAGCAGTTTCTTTTCGTCGAACCCTTTTTCCTCGGTAGCCCTTCCACGCAAGGTGTTGCACTCAGTAAAAATGCTGTCTGCGCGACGACGTCCCCCAAGAACTGGTCTAAGAGGCGAGAGGGGGGTAACAGGGCTGAGAGTAGTGGGAGTAGAACACATAGGCGAGTCCGTGCCTGACAGTTCTAATGTCTCTATGCGTATGCTCCGATTCTTCTCGGAGCCATGTTCCGTATGTTGAATGGAACCCAAGGTATTGTGCCGTTCAAGGTAGCGTTTGACCTCGATCCTGTTGTTGAAGTATGTTTCGAGGCAATCCTCTAAAGTGATATCTCTGTCCCCTTCTTGTTCGGGTACTGCCACCTCGAGCAAGCGTTCATTCACAAATTTGTGGTCGTCTTCTTTGTCTTCTCGACCAGTGTGGTAGATATCCATCTTCAGTGTGAGCAGCGGCAGCTCCAGCGCGCCAGTGATGAAGGTAAACGCTTCCGATGCATCTTGCTGGCACACCTCAGCGGCCTCCTCCCAGCCACATTTAGCTAATGAATCCTGGAGGTGTTTGGTCTGCGTAAAATGTCAGTGATGCTGATGGAATACAACGAAGGTACCTTTGTTAGCGAGTAGGTTGGACATCCCAGCTCAGACACGGCAAGTGGACTCTGACAACTACAATGGTACTTTGTATAGGCAACCTGATCTTCTTGCCCACATGCTAGAGTTGCATGGTTTCTGCGCAACGGCCTTGTTCGTGGCAATGAGAAAAACACTCACAAGATCCACACTGATAAGTCGACCGGTCCTTAAAAGATTCACCCACAATCTGAGGACACCAGCAAGCTTCTTTCGAGGCTCATCGCTGAAATTGTCGAACAACATTGCCTCGAAGCTGTCCAACCTTGCGAACATGGCGAACAGCAGGGCGTCCAGATAACAGGTCACCATGTTTCTGTTGATAGCACCCAACATTTCCACCTTCTGGTCGTAGTCCTTCAATATGCCATCGAACGAGTCATTTGCGAGTACGAGGATGTCATATGCTTTGTCTAAGTCGTCAGGGTACCACGAGAGAGCATACTGAGCCTGGGCCTCTCCGAGACTTGTGATTCCGGCGGCTTGAAGCCGTTGAACGAGTGCTTTGACCTGTCACTTCTCAGCAACCTATTCAATGTGCCAGCATCCTGGCCCTGTCATAAGCTCCAAGGGAGCTGTTCTCCCTCCATTGAACCACTCCTTCTGAGAGATATAGAAAGAGCTGAGAGGTTTGATAAATGCCCTTGTCTTCCGCCTAAGATCTGTTCATGGTCTCCTTTGGAATGTGAACTAGGAGACAGTATCTTCTAACCTTTTTCTCATCATCCTTCTCTGTGATTTTCAGCTCCTCGTTGGAAAATACTGTGTATAGGTCTGTCGGGACAGGTTGCCGTGACTGCAGGGTCAAATGGTCAGAGGAGCCAATGGTCGAAACTTGAACATAAAAAGAGCTAAGGTTTGCGCATGGAGGCTTCTTCCCTAAGAATAGAAAGCTGTCCGGGGTAGAGAGCTGCAGAATGGATGGTAGTTTATGGTACAGAGAATGAATGCTGTTGAGGCGTCGCCGGTGGTGACGCAGGGAGCGTTGATCCGCTGCGCCGTCCACCGAACATAAAGCATGCAGCGAAGTAGTTGAGGACAGAAAGGAAGGCGGTCGTACTTTACTGCGAGCATGTTTCGATTGGCGCTTCTCATGGTGCTTGTCCCGCCGGCTCAGGAATCGCGAGACACCGTTCATGATGTGAGCTGGTTGCTTTGAGACCCATCAATTGAGGAGTTGGGGCCGCGGCGTGGAGGAGCGGCCGAGTGCTGATGCTGAGCGGGGCAGGCGGCGAGCTGTGAAAGCGAGGACTTTAAGAAGTAGTCTGATCAGATGGCGGAGTGGAATAGCTCGGGAGGGCTGGACGGCAGTCTGGGGAGCAATGGAGGCTCAGTCACTGGTCCCGGCGACCACTGTTTGTTGGCTTTCGTGGCAGGCGCAACCGCGACGAGCGTTGAGAGGGACGATGGTCGAGAATGCGGACTGGCGGGGGCAGTTATTGGCTGCACCAGGATCTGCTGATCCTTGCGGGTTTGGCCTTGGCAACCAGCTCGAAATTTACAAACGAAACATCAAAGCGCCATAGACATCATACATCACCAGCCATGGCCCTTCGCGAGCTGCCATTGCGGACCGCCGCCGCCCTCTGCAGAGATGTAAGGCCCGCCATACATGCTATACGACCCTCTGTCTCTCGCAATGCCTCAACCGATGCCCTCAAAGCGATCACATCTTCGTCCTCCTTCTCGATTCCTCCCCCTTCCGATGAGCTGGCCAAGACTTATGATCCCATTGCGCGGAGTAAAACAAGAAGACTGAAAAAGAGGGATCTGCCACCAAGCAGGTAGGCCACACAGGTACCCATAGCCTGGCTAGCATTGACAATCCACAGGTATCAATATCGCCCGCCCAAGTACTACCGTGGTCCCCTCCATCCACATCAACCTCCCCCAGAGTCTGATCCCTCATCGCGCGTGTTCCAACCAGGCCCCTTTAGTATTCCCCGTTTGGAGCAGACGTACCAAAGCACAATTGCCTCCGACCTCCTCACACTTACATACATGCATTATCCTCCGGGGTGGAGACCAGCAAAGATCGGCCAGAGACTGCGAACATGGGAGGGAGAGTCACCATACTACAAGAACCGACCACTACGGCCTCCCCGTGGTAGCGACCGTCTACGACTTTTAGCCGAACAGCGAAATTTCCGAAACATTCCCAAAATAACCAAAGTCACCGTCCACTCCATGGTGCCAGAGGCGCAGGAGAACAGCGCTCATTTGCACATTGCTGGAATGATAGTGCAAGCGATTACCAACGTGCGCGCAACAGCACATAAAGCAAAGCACAACGTGGTGGGGTGGGGGCTGCGAGAGGGAAAATACATCTCAGTAACTGCAAATGCGGAGCGTGAGGACGCATACAACTTCATCGCAAAACTCGTAGATGTGGTGCTGCCACGCATAAAGGAATGGAAAGGGGTGCCCGGGTCGTCTGGAGATGGAAGTGGCAATATCACCTTTGGTTTGACACCCGATCAGCTGTCTCTCTTCCCTGAGGTCGAGGTCAACTACGATGCGTAAGTCTCGCTTATTCGTAGGTGAGTCAATTGCTAACATACACACATAGGTATCCGCCAAAGATGATTCCAGGTTGCCACATCACTATTCATACGGATGCGACCAGCAACAAAGATGCGCGACTACTTTTGCAAGCGGTCGGTATACCATTTTATGGAAAGCTAAATGATTAGAGTTTAAATGACATCCCAACATGTACAAAATGTAACAAGACTCATACACCAAGTAGCTCACGCTACGGTCTACCCCCGCGATTTTGAGCAAAACATCACAATGCTATCTGAAAGCCAGAATAGTGATTTCTAGCTCTCGTCTAATCCTTTGCTAGCATCTGAATAGGGGTGACTTCTTAAACACATATGAGCTAGTTTGGATCGTTTGCCTCTAGAGTCTCTGCTGCAACAACAAGACTATTACCAATCGATTCTCTGTCGGTATGTCTGCAAAGGATTGAGTCATATATACTATACTCGATGCATGGCTCATATTGTTTCCCTATATTTTATTCTCTTCTAGACCATACCAGTTTATGTTTCTTTCTCTCTCGTGTTCCACACTAGAGTTTCTTTGTGCCTACTCTTTGCAAACATCGCACCTTTTCAGTTTTGTAACCCATTTGCCCTTTGGCCGAAATCAGCTAGCCTTCCCTTGCCTTTCTTCCTGTCTACTGTCAAGATGCCCTCTTTCTTACCCACCGAAACCTGACCCGCCGACCGAAGTGATCGCCCCTCTACAATTCGCGAACTCTCTTCTCAAGCACCTAGCCTGGACGCCTACTTCTAATACACATCCCCCGGCAATGTCGCCGACACAACTATATGCCCATATGCTCTAGCGCGGTCTCCATCCAATTAAATGACTACGTCTTCCTGCCATCGAAGTTCGCGGACAAGCCGTGTTCAAGTACCTTCCCACTCGGCGGGGTCTGGCCACTGCAACAACTAACCGAATTGCTGTGTTCACTCGGAACCGAGTGTAGTGACTGTGGGTGACCGGCGTTATACGGATTTCGCCTGTCAAGATGCGCATTGTGGGCATACTTTTATGGGTTGGAAGAGGGCGACAAGTTGAGGCTGAAAATGACGAAATGAGGAAAATGTGTTAGTGCATTCACTAAAACTGGATTCAAAGAAGGTGAAGTGTTGGGGTGGTATGCGGCAGAATTAAAGTGAACAGAGGACTTGCAAATTACAGATAGAGGCTACCTCATGGAGTAAGAGATCAAGTGCGTCAATGTGTTCCATTCCAATTCAGATGGCGAATGCGAATGTGCGTACCCCAGCGCAGATAACAGTCATTATTGATGCGCTAGACGAGATTCACTACTCATAGTTATGCGTATGCTACGTTTCGGATTAGACGATGGGGAATGTGAGGTTGATGTCGATAGAAGCTACTATGGATGCGCCGGAAGGTGTTGAGTTGACTGCTGACTATGGGCCGGAGTACTATGGGGTGAGTGTATAGATAGTTTGTCAGTGTGTGTAGAACGGCGACTGCGTTGAGTTGGACAATATGAGAAACTCGGAAGAGAAGAAGACTCAAGGGAGAGCGAGGATATGAAAGAGGGGCAGTCCTCCGGAGATGTAGATATCTCTGCGTTAAGCAATAATTTAGCTTTTCGCTAAAGTCTTTCCATTTATTTAGCATTCACTTCCACGAATCTTGCGTTTTGGGCTATGTCTCTCCAAAAAATAAAAGACAGTCACTCAACTCTAGCAGGGCAGCTCAAATATAAATAATCCGATAAATGTCCAAGTGAAGTACTCAGCTACGAAAGCATGACAATTGTAATGACGTAGCGGGGTCTTGCTAATTAGAGTCACGTGCAGACGCGAGACGCGTTGCGCTTGCCTACCCGGAAACCCGGGCTCTCAACATCTCACAGCGGGATCTTTGTGGAGCTGTCTGTCATCATCCACACATCTTCTCAGCTCACCTCGCACAAAGAATTCCAGTTTGTCTCCCTTTCGCTGCAGTTTTGCCACTGGCTGTGAACTTCGCGTTTCGCGATTCGCGATTCCCCTGACGGTGGCCAATCGTCCCGCCCTCGATTCACTGCTACTATCCGAACTAGTCTTTCACCTTTCCTAGCCTTCTTCACTCCATTGCCGTCTTCCTTCTCTCGTACTCTTCGATAGCACAAACTGCTATTCTTCACACCAACCTTTCGTTGTTGCTTTTGCGCTGAAACCCCGCAATAATCACCCGAACATGGCGCCAGGCCGCCGAACTTCCTCTAGGAAGTCAGCTCTCAGCAAACTGGAAGGAACTGCGTCGCCAACGCCAGAGCCTGGTAAGCCTTCATTAAACATCTTCAAATCGACCGTTTACGACATTCCAACTCACTTTCACCACAACTTCAGCTCGTGAGGCGAATCCGCTAACAAGCGGCTGCATAGTTGACAACACACCCCAAAACCCTCGCTCTAACAAGAGAGGCGCGCGCCCTTCCCGCACGTTTGTGGCAAACTCATCCGACGTTGACGACGACACACTCGAACCAACCCCTTTAGAGCAACCGCCCCCGCCTATTCGAAGGGTTCTTAAGGAGGTCTCCATCAAGATGGGCCCCAAAAAGCCCTCTCTTCCCGCACGCTCGAAGCTTTCTGTCGTAACTGGGCCCCAGGTCGATAATGAAAGCTCTACAGGCTCACCTTCAATCAACAACTCTGACTATGAGACACCTGGGACAAGCATATCCACTACGCCTGTCGATTCTATCAGGCGCGGAACTAGATCCACCCGCAAGAGTGGACTCAGTGAGGCTGTGACTGCTACTCTTGGCGCATCTTCATCTCGGAAGCGATCGCGACTTGTTATAGCGGACAGCGACGAAGAGAGCGGGGATTTGGATATGGACGTGGACATGTCTACAGACGCACAACTTGCGATGCAAATGCAAAAGGTCGAATACGCAAAGGCGAACAAGCGTTCTAAGATTGGGCACGAGAACGTCAGTGAGCTGGTCTCAGATGATGACTTGTCCGATGCTCCATCCGAGATGACCCCTGAGCTCTACACAGGCAAAGGAAAAGGCAAGGCGAAGGTTGTAGAACCACCAAGCGGCAGGAAACGAGCTCCCCGTTCTAGTGCAAAAGGCAAGGGCAAACTTGTCGATGCACTTCTTAGCGATGGAGCCTCCGATGAAGAGGACGAGTTTATGCTGGAAGAGATCGATTCTGACGACGACGATCTTTCTGACGATGTCATGTCGAGGAGTAGGTCAGGCAAGGGCGTTGACCTCACGGATGACAGCGAGGACGAGCCACTAATGGCTGCAATTAGACGGTCGAGAAATGAGGTGTCCGCGAAGAAAGGCTCAAGCTCCGGGTCGGCTTCAAAAGCTAAGGCCAGCAGAGGAAAGAAGAAGTCTAGAACGAAGAATATCGCCGAGAAGATAGCCAACGCGAAACGGCGAGATCGGTTTGCTCACATCGAGGACAAGTGGGAGCGGAAAAGGGCCATGAACCGCGAGCGAGCCGAACAATCACATCCCAAGTTGCTCACCATGTGGGACGACCTTGCTGGTATTCCAGTGCTCGAGGTTCAGAGAGCCGAACAGCCGGAATCAATCAATCGGAAGTTGAAGCCCTTCCAGCTCGAAGGTCTTAGCTGGATGACTAGGCAAGAGAAGACAGACTACAGGGGCGGACTGCTAGGAGACGAAATGGGTATGGGCAAGACCATCCAAGCGGTATCTCTGATCATGTCCGATTACCCTGTGAAGGACCCTACCCTTGTCGTCGTGCCCCCTGTCGCTCTCATGCAGTGGTCCAGTGAGATCCGTGCCTATACGGATGGCAAGCTCAAGGTTCTAGTTTACCATGGTACCAACGCAGTATGCAAGAAGATGACCGTCAAAGATTTAAAAAAGTTCGACGTTATCATGGTTTCCTACAATAGCTTAGAGTCTCTGCATCGTAAAGAGACCAAAGGATGGGCGCGTGGAGAGAACATCATCAAAGAGGCGTCACCCCTCCATGCGATCAAGTACCACCGTCTCATCCTCGATGAAGCACACAGCATCAAGTCCCGCAACACCGGTGTGGCTAAGGCTTGCTTTGCCTTGAGTGGCACATATAAGTGGTGCTTGTCTGGTACGCCAGTACAAAACCGCATCGGAGAGTTTTTCTCGCTCCTTCGATTTCTCGAAGTCCGTCCTTTCGCTGACTACTTCTGTCGGTCATGCGACTGCGAACAACTCCACTGGGCTGTTGACGAAGATCATATGTGCTCTGCTTGCAATCATGGTGGTTCTGAACATATCTCGGTATTTAACCAGGAACTGCTCAATCCCATCACAGGCGATGATCCGGAACTTCGGGAGATTGCACTTACACGGCTACACATGATCACGGCTCGGATCATGCTTCGGCGAATGAAAAAGGACTACACGAACTCTATGGAACTTCCCATGAAAGACATCATTATCCACAATGAGTTTTTCAGTGCCGTTGAGCGGGACTTCTCTTCTTCGATCATGACGAACACCGTTCGCAAGTTCGACACATACGTGGCTCAAGGTGTTATGCTCAATAATTACGCCAATATCTTCGGTCTCATCATGCAAATGCGACAGGTCTCCAATCATCCCGATTTGCTGCTAAAGAAGAGCTCCGCCGAAGGGAACCAGAACGTATATGTGTGCAATATCTGTGACGAGCCCGCTGAAGACGCTGTACGTTCTCGCTGTCACCACGAGTTCTGTCGGGCATGCGTCAAAGATTTTATCGATACGTGTGAGGCGTCTGGGACCGATGCTGACTGCCCTCGATGCCACATTGGTCTTTCCATCGATTTTGAGCAACCCGAACTTGAGCAGGATGAGGACCAGGTAAAGAAGACGTCAATCATCAACCGCATTAAAATGGAAAACTGGACTTCGTCAACTAAAATTGAAATGCTTGTCTACGACCTATATAAGCTTCGCAGTAAGAAGCAGACGCTGAAGTCAATTGTCTTCAGCCAATTCACATCGATGCTTCAACTCATCGAGTGGCGTCTTCGACGTGCAGGCTTCAACACGGTCATGTTGGACGGTAGCATGACTCCTGCGCAGCGACAGAAGAGCATCGAACATTTCATGACGAATCCGGATGTAGAGGTCTTCCTCGTCTCTTTGAAAGCAGGCGGTGTTGCTCTGAACTTGACTGAAGCGTCTAGGGTGTTTATCGTTGACCCGTAAGTCGTTCTTTGCCGTCTCATATATCCTAATTCTAACGCAACATAGATGGTGGAACCCAGCTGCAGAGTGGCAGTCCGCTGACCGTTGTCATCGTATCGGCCAGCGCCGCCCTTGCGTGATCACTCGTCTCTGTATTGAAGACAGCGTCGAATCTCGTATGGTTGCACTCCAGGTAAGCTTATACTACAACGTCGATCCAAGATAATTTACTGACAACGTTGTAGGAGAAGAAAGCGGCCATGATTGCCGGAACCGTCAACAACGACAAGGTCGCGATGGATCGCTTGACACCTGAAGACTTACAGTTCCTATTCCGCGGTACCTAGAGGTGCCTATTTTATGGCGCATATAGGATGAGGACTCAGGCTTATATTATGGCATGCATGGATTACGTTATGGAGGTGTTTTGAAGTTTCTTGGCGAAAAGAGAGTACGAGGACGCACGCATGTTTTACAGGATTCTACCTATATGGAAGCCTAAGGCACTGGGTGCTTGCGCATTAGATGGAGCAGGTTGGTCATCTACGTGGCTAGACTTTTTCTCAGGCGCGCCTTCAGTGGTACATGGCGACATTAATGGTACAAAAGACAGATAACATGCGATATAGTTTATGATATACTTATTATACTGAACCTTGTTGACGCGGTTCTTGAACTCGGTCTGAACATTCTGAGCATTCTGAGTAGCAATGCCAAGCATCGTGGCGGATGATCGCTATCTCTCTTTCGACCTCAACTTCACAACGCAATAACCACCAACATCACGCAATATGCACGTTTCGATTCCTCTCATCTTTCTTTCCATGTGCAACTGTCTTGCTCCTTTCTAACACGTAATCGGATACAAATATTCTTCCATGTCCACTCTGCGAGAATTCCCGCACCAATAGCAACTGCAATAATGTAGCACAACAGATATCCTTGAGCGGCTGTCACGATACATGAGAGGCACCTTTGTAATATTTTATATAGACCACCCACGTTTCCGAGGAGAAGAAGGTTTCGCGATGACTTTTGTACGTAACCTTCGGACCCTTTAGAGAATTTTATGTAACAGAAATGCCTTGTATGGTCAGCCTGCATAGTTTGGTCACGGCCCGCAACATGATCGTCATCGTCGCCGTAGGAAACGTTGTGTACGGCACCGCTTTTCGTGTTTAAACATTTGTGTTATTACCGATGTAAAGGTACACGATACTGCTGCAATGGCACGTCCGTGTGGTATCCTAAGTTTCGCTCCACTTCCAGCTCACTTATATTCGAGTCTCTGTTTCTCTTGTGCTTTTGCTTTCTCTTGAGACCACGCTTCGTGTACTGGGATTTCCGTACTAAATTGCATATGCCATGTTCTTTTGGCATTTTCTTTCAATATGACCTCGACTTCTCTCCTTCAAAAAGCGGAAGCTTGGAACATAGACATAGACACTTTTACAAACCCCTACACCCCCCCTTCTCCCCTTCACCGTCTCCCGCCATGGATATCGAGGTTTCTTGGATACCGTAAAGAGCCAAAAGAAGATGTGGGAAATATCCTAGGAGCACTCTGGTCATGCCTGGGTGCGTTTTGTGGACTCGCGGTTATAGCGGCTGCGTTCAACAATACGGAGAGTATACAACGGCATAGTCCACCTGCTCTGATCGCTTCATTCGTCAGTCCTCCCCATTCTCTTTCTTTTGGTGGATATGCATATCAGAGATACCCAAATTCTGCGTAAGTACCAAAAGGACTGAGCTCGGGCCGCAACGCAGCCTTGCAGTCACGTTGCGTTCCTGATGGATGCTGCTAACACAGGCGACATCAGGGCGCCTCAGCAATCCTCGAATACAACACTCTCCGCTCGCCCCTCGGCCAGCCGCGCAACGCGTTACTAGGCCACACTATTTCCGCAATCGTGGGTGTCAGCATCACCAAACTGTTCCGACTTATGCCCGAGGCCGAATACGAACATGTGAAATGGATAGCCGGGGCGATGTCGTGCGGGACGGCTTCAGCGCTCATGCTGCTCACCGGCACGGTCCATCCGCCTGGAGGCGCCTCGGCTGTCCTTGCCGCAACCAGTCCGGAAATAACGGCCATGGGGTGGTATTTCGTCCCGCTTGTGGCGTATGGGACGTCGCTGATGTTGGTCGTGGGGTTGGTTGTGAATAATATCCAACGACGGTTTCCGGTGTATTGGTGGACGCCGATCGATCTGCGAGAACTGCAGAGGAGGCGGAGGGAAGGGGATGAGGAGAGTGATGACACACCGGAGAAAATGGCGAATATCTTGAGAGACGGTGATCAGAGTGCGGGGGGTGCGATTAATGTCTCGGCGTATGGAGTTAATGTTCCTGAGGATATGGTGTTGAGTGAAGAGGAGGTGGAGGTTTTGGAACGCTTGAAGGAGAGACTAAGAAAGAGGGGAGATGATGTGGAGGCGGTTAATGAGGAGAAAGTGTCGAGTAGTAGGCCGAGTACGGATTGTACAATAATGGCAACGAGGAGTGAGAGTGAGAAGGGGATTTTGGACTCGCAGAGTTGAAAAAGATGGAAGTGGAAGCAGGAAAAAAGTATATCCCTTACGCGGCTGAGCACGAACTTGGGTTTTCAAGTAGCTATTTCGAAGGTCTGGAGACCCGCTGTTCTAATGTTATTCTGCTAGCTGTAGTAGCTTTTATAGTATATACAACGGTTGGCGTGCAAGGACATCATCCTTTCGACGCGCTGCTAAGTTCAAGTCAGAATATGTCAAGCACGGCGACCTACAAGAATAGAACACGCTGTCATTTCCGTTTAGTTATGTACGCATAATCTCTCCTCTAGGCGACTTCCTCTCTAATGGGTTAACATTGCCGCAATATACAGCCACGAACATCACGTTTGAAATGATATCGCGGCCAGTGTTGGCATTTGTAGCTCTGTTAGACCCATCACTCCAAACAAGTCCGCCGCACACTATCTTCAAACGACGTCCAACCCTGCTGCCCAAACTGTCGTAGCAGCTCAACTGACCGGGCAGTATCAATCACCGTCGCCGGCATTTTCTGGCCCTCCTCATCGGGTGGAAACGTCCTCTCCGGCGCAAGCCTTCGAAACATGCTCAAAAGTGAGTTGTAGTTGAACGGGTGTGCAAAACCAAGAAGCCTCTCATTGCGAACAAGCTCAAAAGTGAGCGCAGCCAGATGCAACTTCGCAATATCCCCGACATCGACCTGCCACTGCGGATCCTGGTCTCGGATTTTGGAAATGAATTCCTCCACGTCCGGCTGCTCGAATGCGTCTCGCACCCACCTCGCTGTGCTACCTGCGCCAGGAACACTCAGTGGCTGTAAAACGGCGCCCGTAGTGTAATTTGGCAAGACCGTATTGAAGACAAACTGCGGCCTCTCTTTTTTCACAAACTCCCATGCTGCTTGCTCACAGGCTACTTTACTCGCTGCATAGACTGCATATGCCCGGTCTGCTTCGTAGGGTGGCGGTGCCCAGGCTTTCTCCAAGATGTCGTGGTTCCAGGATCCTGAGTTGACGTGCACCTTCTCTTCATCACCACTGACGGGGTTCGTGGCTGCATTGCTGCTGGATGTATAAACGAACCGTTGCACACTTGGCGTTTCTGCTGCAGCTCGTAGGATCGACTTGATGCCGTTGACACATCCTGTGATTACAACGTTAGGGTCCGGGCTGAAGGAGAGGTCGGAGGCCACGTGAGCGACGGCTGAACAGCCTGATAGATGGCCGTCGAAGGCGCCGTGGATCTTCATGTCGGCGATGATGACAGGCTCGAATGAGGATTTTGGATGGCGGGAGGTGTAGATTGAGGTCATCATTTGCGCTTCGTCGGCGGATCGCACAGCACCGCGAACTGAGAAGCCATGAGAGAGAAAGGTGTCAGCGACATGGGAGCCGATTAAACCAGAGACGCCGGTGACGAAGATGAGAGAATGAGGAGGCAGAGACATGATGAGCGAGAGTCGGTGGCTTATGCTCGGCGATGTTGGGCTTGCGATAGAAAGGTGCAATTAATATATACAGGACAAGCTTAACTTGGGACGAAGGAGATTGTGTCTTGAGGGTCGAGTTCAGTCAGTTCAGATGTAGAATGTCCCGTAGATTCTCCACATCGGGGTTATGTTTAGGGCTATATCATACAGTCCTTGCCCTTCTGACGGGCAACTCGTCGCGTGAGATATGCTCCACTTTCTTTCTTGACGTCGTCAATACATGGAACTACAAGATGCTTAGATGAGTTATATGGTACGCAGAGTCTGCTGGACTCTCTTGGGCAAGAAAGGCCAATGTAAGGGACAAAGGGAGGTCTTCCAAATAGTCAAATACGTCCAACGAGCACCGCCAGTATGGGACACGTTGTGCAACGTGATCTCACCAACAGGACTTTGTTGTACTGGGGTAGCGCTCTGCGAAAGTCTTCGGTGCGTTGCTGGAAGGAAGACCCTGGCCCTGGACTCGGTGAGTCGGAATGACGTTAAGGGCTGTGTGAATGCACGGGCTTTCCATTGGCTGGCTCGCCACACCTGCGCTCAGAAATTTTGCTGGCTTTGATCTTGGGGGCGCGGTCATTGTCGGCTGCGTTGTCCTACGGCGTTGTTTCTGCCTACAAAAGTGAAGCCTATCTGCGCAGTATCCTCACCTACTCGCACCCTTTTCAACCTCCTTGATACCCCTCTGTGCGCTTCTAAATCGAGCGCTGCAGCTTAGACCGCCTTTTTCCGTGCCCGCCATTCGTCTTCGCCTCCTCCTATCGATAAGACTGACTGCTTAGCGGGGCAAATTGGTTGTCCAACACTTTCCATTTTTCCTCCCTCCCTTCTCTTCTTCCACCCACGCCGGACTTCCACAGTCCTACCCACCCACACACAACACCATGGTTTCTGCATCAAAAGCTGCCCGTGAGGCCAAGCGCGCCGCTGAGGGCAAGGTCCCCAAGAAAACGGCCGCATCCCGCGCCGCGTCCAAGAATGCCTCCAAGGCGAACTCAGAGAACGGCGACGACGATGAAATGAGCAACGTCAGCGAGGATGTGAAGAAGTTGATGCTCCAGGAGGACAAGTTCGGCCTTTCCGACCGAGTCACCACCGGCGTGCTGTCCTCGCTCCCAGCGTCCCGCGATGTCAAAATCACTTCTGCCTCGCTGACGTTCCACGGAAAAGTCCTATTCAACGACACTACAATGGAGGTCACCTACGGCCGCCGATATGGCCTGCTCGGAGAGAACGGCTGCGGAAAGTCGACACTGCTCAAGGCTATCGACAAGCGCGAGTTCCCCTTCCCCGAGCACATCGACATCTACCTGCTTAACGAGGGTGCCCCCAAGAGTGAGCTAGGTGCCTTGGAGTGGGTTGTCCGCGAGGCTGAGAACGAGCTGGCCCGCCTGGAGAAGCTGGCTGAGGATATCCTCGATCGTGACGGCCCCGACAGCCCCATCCTCGAGGAGCTATACGAGGTATGATTCTGCAATCCTCTCTACTCGGAGCACAGCTAACACTCAACAGCGTCAAGAGAGCATGGATCCTTCCACCTTCCACACCCGTGCATCCCTCATTCTCACCGGTCTCGGCTTCAACAAGGTCACCATCAACAAAAAGACAAAGGACATGTCCGGTGGATGGCGTATGCGTGTCGCCCTCGGAAAGGCCCTTTTCGTTAAGCCATCGCTCCTCCTTCTCGACGACCCCACTGCCCATTTAGATCTCGAGGCCTGTGTGTGGCTCGAGGAATATATGAAGAAGTGGGACCGCACACTGATCCTCGTTTCCCACTCCATGGATTTCCTGAACGGTGTCTGCACAAACATGATTGACATGCGCATGAAGCAGCTCATCTACTACGGTGGTAACTACGACACATACTCGAAGACCCGCACAGAACAAGAAATCAACCAAATGAAGGCCTATGAGAAGCAACAAGACGAGATCAAGCACATCAAGAAGTTCATCGCTTCCGCCGGTACTTACGCCAACTTGGTGCGACAGGCCAAGTCCCGCCAGAAGATTCTTGACAAGATGGAGGCAGATGGATTCATCGAGAAGGTACACGAGGACCGTGTCTTCAGCTTCCGTTTTGCCGATGTTGAAAAACTACCCCCACCTGTGCTCTCCCTCGATAACGTGACCTTCTCCTACAATGGCAACAAGGCCGACAACTTGTATGAGAACCTCGATTTCGGTGTCGACATGGACTCGCGAACGGCCCTCGTTGGACCCAACGGTGTTGGTAAATCAACCCTACTCAACATTTTCACAGGAAAGCTTTCACCCACAGGCGGTTCCGTTTCTCGCCACACTCACTTGAAGCTCGGCGTGTACAGCCAGCATTCAGCTGAGCAGCTCGACCTTACCAAGTCATCTCTCGACTTCGTCCGTGACAAGTATCCTCATGTATCCCAGGATTATCAGTACTGGAGACAGCAGCTCGGTCGCTATGGCCTGAGTGGTGAATCACAGACCGCGAAGATGGCCACACTTTCTGAGGGCCAGAAGAGCAGAATCGTGTTCGCGCTGCTTGCTATTGAGAGCCCGAATATGATCTTGCTCGACGAGCCTACCAACGGTCTTGATATCCCCACCATCGACAGTTTGGCGGATGCTATCAACGCCTTCAGCGGAGGTGTTGTGGTTGTTTCTCACGATTTCCGGTAAGCTCCTTGTATTCCACCAAATATGATCCGATTCTAACGTATACAGATTGCTCGACAAGATTGCAAAAGACATTATGGTGTGCGAAAACAAGACGGTTCGACGATGGGACGGTTCTATTGGAGATTACAAGAAGCATCTCCGCACCAAGATGGTGTCTACCGGTGCTGTCTAAAGTGTCGATAAGGTTTTTTTGTGCACTAACGTAAGTTTGAACCAAAAGTCGAAGGCCAGAGTGCAGATTCTAGGATATCCTGCGCGTGAGGCTTGCAGCTCAATCGAGCGTGCTTCAAAGTCTTTCTGCATGCGTAGACGGGGCATCTGGATCTGCGTCATAATGCATTGGGGTCTTAGAGGAGTTATTAGAATTGCAAGTTTATGAATAAATTGATGAGGAACAAACCCATCTAGAGGAAACCGCTTGACATGGGTGTAGTTTGCCTTACCTGATTGTGACTGTCTTTGATGGCGATTGCGGCACGTGCATGGAAGTGACGCCCAATGTTGTAACCCCGCGAGATCTTGAACCTTACATCTTGATCATCCATCCTTCACTGCACATCACACTCATTTGAGATTCACTGCAGGATTTTTCTGCAGCTTGAGAACCAAGCATATACTAAGACGCATCCACTACTCAATACTTACTGGCCACATCCCAACCAGTCATCATGGCGGAGCTCACTACCACGAAGCTCAATGCGGAATCACACCTCCTGCTCGTGCGTACCTTACATATCTTACCTCCCCCCTTCTAACCAAACCTCAGGACCAACCCCTCCTCCGCATGCCCTACGAGCTCTCCCGCCGAAACTTCAAAACCGCACAACGCTACCTCGAGCGCGAAACCTCCACGCTCCTCACCAGTCTCTCATCGACCACCAAATCGAGTTCCAAATCCTCCTCCACCCAAGACACCACGCTCGAATCTCTCGACGCTATGATTACGAAAATGAACGGGTTGAAGCGGAAACTGGAAGGCCTGCACGAGGAGGAGTTGGAGATACATAGGCATAGTAAGGCACGGTTAGGACATTTGGAGGACCTGTTCGAGGTCAAGAGTCTGGTGGATGTAAAGTACGATGAGTGGAGTCGCATACGACTCAACAGGCTGTTAGTGGATTATCTGCTCCGGGAGGGGTACAGTGAGGCGGCGGCGCATTTGGCGCAGGAGAAGGGTATCGAAGAGCTGGTGGATATCGACGCATTTGTTGCGTGCCATAAGATCGAGCGGAGTCTGAGAGAAGGGAAACGCACGAGCGAGGCCCTGAATTGGAGTAAGGAGAACGGGCAGGGGTTGAAGAAGGGAGGGTCGAATCTAGAGTTTCAACTTAGGCTGCAGCAGTACATTGAGATGGTGCGGCAGGGGCATGAGGCTGGGAGTGAGAATCCGATGGGTGCTGGTCAAGGGGGTGGGGAGCAGAAATTGATCGAGGCAAGGGCGCATGCGAAGAAGTGGTTGAGTGGGAGTGGGGATTTTGAACTCTTGGGACGGGCGGCGGGGTTGTTGGCGTATAGGCCGTGGGATAACGTGGAGCCTTATGCGGTATGTCTTTTCCGTACTCACACTTTTCTCATGCTTCAGGAGTATGGCTGGATGATACATAGATCTATCTTGCTAACACTGCTTAGTCCCTCTACTCTCCGGCCCGCTGGACCTTCCTCGCACACCTCTTCCTCACAACCCACCACACCCTCTACTCCCTCCCCCCACGCCCCCTCCTCCACATCGCCCTCTCCGCCGGTCTTTCCGCCCTCAAAACGCCATCCTGCCACTCCGCGTACACATCCTCCTCCGCCAACGCCTCGTCCTCCACCACAACCGTTTGTCCAATATGTTCGACGGAGCTCAACGCCCTGGCGCGAAACGTGCCGTATGCGCATCATACGAAGAGTATTGTGGAGAACGATCCGGTTGTGTTGCCAAATGGAAGGATATATGGGAGGGAAAGGTTGAGAGGGTTTAACGAGAAGGTGGGGACAGAGAAGGGGTGGGTGAGGGATCCGATGGGGGGTGTGAGTGGAGAGAGATTCGGGGAAAGTGAGGTGCGGAAGGTGTTTATTTCTTGATACGGATTTCGTTCTTTTGGCCTCGGAGTCGAGGGCATTCTCTCTGCATAGCGAGGGTATGGTGTACGGTGTTGTTGAGCTTTTGACTGTGGCCCATAATTCGGTCGGCTGGCCCTGATTGTATGAATATGGAACATGGGTATCATTTTCTCCAAAGCCACAAGGGCGCTTGAGCGGCGTCTCAGCACCCTCGAATATATACAACATCCCTCTTAAGGAATGCTCCTACATGATTCTCTTCCCTCAATCGTCGTCCTCGTCGTCATCACTCTCTCGTCCCCTCTTCATGCCATCCCCATCCCTTCTCTTCCTCCTGCTTGGGTCCATTTTTATGCCTCTCGCATCCCTCCCCTCGCCCTCTTTGCCATTGCTCTCTCCCGCCCCATCCACCCTGGCCTCCACCTTCTCAAAAACATACATCCGCGCCTCCCTCT
>BLYF01000045.1:515374-566095 GCA_014905255.1 Herpotrichia juniperi | reverse complement strand
TTCCACCCACCGCCCCCGTCTATCGTCCCCAAGGTCCGCACATGCGAGTACCCGGGGTAATCAGCGAACGAGAACTTGAAGCTCTCCACGACCTTGAGCCCGGTATGCCGTGCCAGATCCCGCACATTCCAGAGCGTGTACGGCGCGCCCTCGAACAGGGTGACTATCACCTTCCCGCCCGGCCGCAGGAACGGCATCCCCTTACTCTTCTTCTTAGGCGGCTGTCCGTCTTTCTTCTCCCCGCCTCCACCCTTCGCACTCTTCACTTCCAAACACGATTCGAAGAACCCAACGAGCAGCGCTTGGTTCGCCCGCACCTGTCGATTCACATCCGTGCTCAGCCCGCCGGTATGCGGGAACTGGAACGCAATCGTATCCCACGGCTCAGGCTCCCCATCCTCATTCACGTGCTTCAGCGTTTTATAACTATTCAACTTCGTCGCATCGATGTCATGATGTATCGGCACAGGTGGCGTCAAAGCCTCGAGCTCGCGTTTTATTTTCTCGAATTGGGCGTATCTAGGACAGTAAGCTTGCGCAATGGTTGGAGATAGTAGAGCAGGAGGGGTATACGCACTTCACCTCCACATCCTCTGCAGAGTCGAACGAAGTAGCTGTTACGTTCGCGCACCCGTGTTCCATGCACAGACTGTGCGCAAAGCTGAAATCTCCCTCCCCGACGAGCAATATGCGGTCGTAGACTTCGAATGGCACTTCGTGTTTCTGGCCTGCTTGCACCTTCGGTTTTTCTACGACGGGTGCTTTCTTCGCTTTCGGAGTAGGGGGTGCGGATTGTGGTGGCGTGTTGGGAGTCTGTTTCGCTTTTTTGGACGTGGGATTGGTCTTGGAGCCGTAGAGTTTTGAGATTGGGGATTTGGTTGCGCGCGGTGGTGCTAGAGGTTTGTTGGCGGCGACGGGGATGGTCTGCTGCGCCTTTTTGCGGTGGTTGTCTTTTGCTTCGCGGCGCGCTTTTTGCTTTTTATTTTTAGACATTGTGGTTACGTTCTTCAGGTAGGATCGGGAAAGAATTCGGTTTGTGGTGGTTTGGTGGGCTTTGCGCGTTCAAAAAAGTTCGGAGATCTCTGCTCGCCGCAGAAAGTTTGTGAGCTTGGACCACCACGTTGAACATTCACGTCACAAAAATAATGTTGCTAGCGTACAAGTATCTCAATACAATGCAGATATTTGAATATTGCTCTTAGACTACTAGATGTACAAGACGAGATATACTAGCATCCCAAAGCATCATCGACAGACAGTCTGTCATAATGCGTGCAAACTCTCCGCTCTAATTCAGATCATGACCAGAAAGGAAAGGAAACCGGAAGCATCTTTTGACTGACAGGACTATACAAGGTCGCGCTTAACAAATTCGTCGTACAGTGTCTTGCCTAGGGAAGCAGGGCTGCGCTCAACTACGACGCCGGCGGCCTCAAGAGCCTTAATCTTGGAGTTAGCATCTCCCTTTCCGCCGCTGACGATGGCACCTGTGTGTGTTAGCACTGAATCAATTGGTGACATGGGGTGAGGACGTACCAGCGTGACCCATTCTCCGGCCTGGGGGCGCAGAGATACCGGCAATGAAGCTAACCACGGGCATGTTCTTTGTGTTGTACTCCTTCAAGAAATCGGCCGCATCTTCTTCAGCAGAACCACCAATCTCACCAATCATGATGATACCATCCGTCTCCTCATCCTCAAGGAATACTTTCAGGCAGTCGATGAAGTTGGTTCCAGAGAAGGGGTCACCGCCGATACCGACAACGAGCGACTGTCCGAGGCCGGCTTGGGTGGTCTGGTTCACAGCTTCGTAGGTCAGGGTTCCGGAGCGAGAGACGATGCCGACACGGCCGCGCTTGTGGATGAAGCCGGGCATGATTCCGATTTTGCATTGGCCCTGATATACATTAGAGCTGTGATGGTGTATGAAGGGTAAGAGGCAGGCGTACGGGAGCGATGATACCAGGGCAGTTGGGCCCGACCATACGAGTCTTGTTCTGCGTCTTGAGCATGTCTGTGATGCGAACCATGTCTGATGTTGTTAGATGTCTCCGTCTTTGTAGTTGGAGGTCTAGCTCGTACCATGTTGCGGGATGCCCTCGGTGATGCTACAATCCAATGTCAGTTTGTACCTCTCAGATGGGCATATGCACACCTACGTCACAACCAGCGGGACCTCAGCCAGAATAGCCTCCTCGATACTCTTCGCCGCAAGCGGAGGACTGTGTTTCCGTCAGATCAAGCTCCTCGCGTCGACCAATATGCGGAGAATTCATACGGAACGAAGATGGCGGACGCAGTAGCTCCAGTTTCTTTCATAGCTTCCTCTACGGTCGCAAACACAGGCCTGCCGAGATGCTCGGTGCCCGCCTTTTTGGGATTTGTGCCGCCGACGACTTTCGTGCCTGTTCTGCCATGTCAATTCGTGTCCTCGGCGTTATCAGAACGGGGAGCGGTGCGGGCGCATACCATATTCGATGGCCTGCTGGGCGTGGAACCTGTCTGTTTATCAGCCACTGCACCCCTTCCTATGCGCTTCCAGCACTGCACTCACGTTCCCTGCTTTCCCGTGAAGCCCTGGAACAGCACCTTGGTGTCGCCGTTGATGCGCAGGTTCTTGATCGTCTGGGCGTACGGCGACGAGCTGGTCGCATATCCTTGCCGCGCGGCGGCTGTGCGGAGGGCGGAGCTCAGAGGGCGTCGGAAGGCCTGCATCGTGACAATGGAGCTGCCACGAAAGCAGATCTGGGAGAGGATTGGGGGTATGGGGTGGGTTCGTGGAGTTGTGGTTGGGCGGAGACGATGTGCGGTCAAGCACTTCCGAACATCTGCCCGCCAACGAGGAAATATCCAGATCCCTGCAAATCAACCCTTCGCTCCGAAAATGCCTCTGTAGATGACTTTGTTCTTCAAATATTAAGAAAAGACATACATTTAGAGCATTCCGCTCATCTGTGTTTGAATTAGTCAATACACGTGAGCCTGAAGTGGGGAAGTCACATGCCATTGTATTTCACTGCCCAGATGCTAGTGGTATGTCGCATGAAGGTTTGAAACTTGAGCTTGCCAACATTATTGATGATTGTGTCCTTTGTTGCCGATTCCCATCTGCACAAGTTAAACATTCCCGAATGAAGCCACCTTAAATCCTCTATCATAGCCCAATTTTGTCAACCTATCGCAATAATCATTGTCTATAAGAGTATAAGAACCACGGAACAAAAGAGGCCACTACAGGAATTGTTGAATAGACTCGCATAAAACCTACAACTTTATCGAATATCAAAGTTCAACAATTCTTTGTTAGCTAACATGGAACAATAAACATCTGAAGTACTACTTTTTTCCGCAACTTCGCAGGCAGATTCTTTCTACTGGGAATGTCATTGTTGATGGCAGCGGCTGGTTTTCTTCTAAAACCACCGATGCTGGCCAAACACACATGCCCAGCCTTCCAAGCGAGATACGTTAGCCCCAAACCGCTAGCTTGATCTGAGATCTCTAAAAAGAATACCCCACAAGTGACTCTATCAAAGCCTCAACCTTAGCCACCATCCACCTGGATCCAAACTTACAAAATGGCGACGACTACTATAACAGAAACTCGGCAACCCAAGCACCGGCATATTCCTAAGAATGTCAAGCTCCCTCCGGAAAATGAGCGATACATGCGCGCCTGTGCGGATATCGCCTCTGCGCTCATCCAGGACTATGAAGCTCAGGCGGACGGCTCAAAACCGAAAAAAGATCTAAATCTTAACGCACTTCGAGGCCAAATATCAAAGAAACACTACCTGAAAAGCCAACCACCACTTACAGCCATTATTGCGGCGGTGCCAGAGCACTACAAGAAATATATTTTGCCTAAGTTGATAGCGAAACCAATTCGAACTTCATCTGGAATCGCGGTGGTAGCGGTAATGTGCAAACCTCACAGATGTCCGCATATCTCCTACACAGGGAATATTTGTGTCTACTGTCCTGGAGGTCCGGATTCCGACTTCGAGTACTCCACGCAATCCTACACGGGCTATGAACCAACCTCTATGCGCGCCATCCGAGCCCGGTACGACCCCTACGAGCAAGCACGTGGCCGTGTCGACCAGATCAAGAGTCTCGGCCATAGTGTGGACAAGGTAGAGTACATTATTATGGGCGGAACCTTCATGTCGCTCTCTGAATCATACCGCAATGAATTTATCTCTGCACTGCATAACGCACTCTCAGGGTACCAGACCAAGGACGTGGATGAAGCTGTCGCAGCAGGCGAAATGAGCAACATCAAATGTGTAGGCATCACTATCGAGACGCGGCCTGACTACTGTCTTGACACCCACTTGTCATCCATGCTGCGATACGGCTGTACCCGTCTCGAAATTGGCGTCCAGTCCCTCTACGAAGACGTAGCAAGGGACACAAACCGCGGACACACCGTTGTCTCAGTCGCCAAAACGTTTTGCTTGTCAAAGGACGCAGGCTTCAAAGTCGTATCACACATGATGCCCGATCTGCCTAACGTGGGCATGGAACGGGACCTCGACCAATTCGTAGAGTACTTCGCGAACCCGGATTTCCGCACCGACGGACTGAAAATCTACCCTACGCTCGTGATTCGCGGGACCGGTCTCTACGAGCTTTGGCGCACAGGAAGATACAAGAACTACACCCCTAACGCACTCATCGACATCGTAGCTCGGATCCTCGCCCTGGTGCCCCCATGGACGAGGATCTACCGCGTGCAGCGCGACATCCCCATGCCTCTCGTTACGTCTGGCGTCGAGAACGGCAATCTAAGAGAGCTAGCACTGGCACGTATGAAGGATTTCGGAACCACGTGTCGCGATGTGAGGACGAGGGAAGTAGGCATCAATGAAGTGAAGCACAAGATTCGCCCCGACCAAGTCGAGCTCGTGCGGAGAGACTACACGGCAAACGGCGGCTGGGAAACTTTCCTCGCGTACGAGGACCCTAAACAGGATATCCTTATTGCCCTTCTCCGACTCCGCCAGTGCTCAAAAGAACACACGTTCCGGCCCGAACTCGTCTCACAGCCTACATCTCTGGTAAGAGAACTCCATGTGTATGGGTCAGCGGTCCCGGTGCATGCGAGAGATCCAAAGAAATTCCAGCATCAGGGTTTTGGAACATTACTCATGGAGGAGGCCGAACGGATTGCAAGGGAGGAGCATGGAAGTAAGAAAATTTCGGTGATTAGTGGGGTAGGGGTGAGAAGCTATTATGCGAAGTTGGGGTATTGGCTTGATGGGCCATATATGAGTAAGACATTAGAGCCGGAGTGGGAGAGGTGGTGAGTGCGAAGCGGGATGTGATACGAGAAGGATAGGGAATGGGAATCAGGCATGGGGCGTTCTGCATTGCTGGCGTTTGAGATAGACGCATATGGGATGTTCTGCTTCACATGCAAATGAGCTATTCCCTAGAATCCCATGTTTTCACGCTATCATCTGAGATGATAGAACTTGTTCATGTATATATACTGCGCTGAGCCAAAGATGGCCTATACAATCGACAGCGTCGAGACCAACATGACATCGAAAAGAAGCCGTACCGGATGAACGCCATAGAATCTAAGCAAGTGGTACAATTACTGTGCAGCCTTCACTGGCCACTACAACTCGGGAAAAGGCTATAGTATGACATTCGAGGAAGGTATCCGACGCAGGGTTCCGAGGATCGAGCGGTAGCATCGTGGGGGGGTGTATGCTTTAGAGGGTGGAAATGCGTCGTAGGTGGGGATTTGAACATGGGGCTCACGAGAGCGTTATCGCGCCGCGTTGGCTTTCGCGCATGTGGAGAAGGGCCTGGAAACCACAGAACAAAAAGAATCCCTAGGTTGTAATCAGCATCTCCGTGTTACAAGTATGGCCAATTGGTGCCTACCGCATATATCGCTACTGCCCCAAATACTGCTCCGGCAACTGCTCCGCCGTCTTTGGGGTCTTCTTCCGAGCCGAGCATCATATGGCTGTTTGACTGTGAGGGTCTGCGTTAGCTTCCATCTTGCACAGAGTTCCTATTGTTCCCTTCTCTCTCATCCCATATCGTGTTCATGTGTCGCGGGGGTAGAACTTCGCAAGTGACGTACCTTGAACAGCGCGCCAATGACGCTCAGAATCACGATCGCGAACACGGACAGGACAATGCTGCTATAGTTAGCAATCTTTACTTGTCTGTCTTTGACAAGTGTGTATGTACCATGTCCACGCATTCATAACAGATACGACGGGCTTGACCATGATGGGCAACCTATGGGGTGTGCTTGTTGAGGTGCAGTGAGGAGGCGCGTAGCTTATCGGAAGCTTCGATCCGGGCGCAGTTCGTCAACTGCAGAAACTGGTGGGGAGATATACGCTGAGGGTAGATGCGATGGTGGAAGCTCGTAACGGGTGGTAAGGTGCTGATGGCGAGGGCTGAAGTTCGTGGTGGTGATGGATGGATCTGATGTCGAAGTCGGCCTGCAGCATTGCCTCAGTTGTCTTGGCATTGGACCCGTGCATGTTGACGCAAGCAGTCTGGCGATCGTGAGCCTCACCCGACCCATCTCGATATTCTGCGATTTTCTACCAATCATCTCTTGCTCCTCGCTTCGATAAATACGTAGTCTCAGTGTAGCCTCTACTGTTCACCTTTTACATATGACGAGCAGCTCGACACTAGAGCACTAGAGCATGATGTTCTTCAGATCATCTTTCGTCCTGAATGATGGTTGTTGATTCACTCAGGATCACCAGTGATCTTTTCGAGACTTTCTTTAGTATTCGACTTTAAGTGTTTTCTTTTCTCGTCGTCCTCAGTCTGCAGTTCCAGTCTGTTCAGAAAAGCACCTAGCGATAGCGAACATCCTACGCCCCCTCCCTCAAAGACGTTCTTCCTGATGGGGTTCCTACTCAAAGAAGAAGTCAAGTACTCAGGGCTAGGCATATCGCTATGCCCGGTATTCCATACAGCGAATTGGAGTGACCGAGGTTCAACACCGCATTTCAGGTCGCCCATCGAGAACTTCTCATTGGGCAGTGACACCTTGTCTTAATGTACCCACCACAGCCTGCATTCTCGGCTTTCTTAACACCGAATATGCGACTTGCACCACAAGGCAAATGGGAAGTGACCTACTCCGTACATCAACCCTATGTCAAGAGTCCAACGCCTGGGCTCCTGTTCCTTTATCAAGACTAACACTAGCAATAGAAAGAGTAGCTAAAACTATTCTTCCGACTAAACGAAATCAAGAAGTATATACACTATATTGTCACGATGAGTTTCGCCATCCTTCAGAACCCCGCGAATACCGATGTTGAGGGAACCCTGCAAGTACACCCTCGAAAATCTCCGTACGAGTTCACAGCACAGCCACATGCATAGAACTTTCGGCAGAACGAATCATTCCAAGTACCGCGCATTCAACCAAGGAGCTCCTACAGTTTCTATATACCGCGGTTCTGAATGGTCGGTATAACACTATGGTTTGACACTTGGGCTACGCTAAGCGGGTTATGGTAGGTCATTGCGTTATTTTGTTTTATTTCGTTGTTGGCTTTAATCTATTCCAACAGCGAGACAGTATTCACCCTGCCGACGTGGACAACCTTCTCCACTTAAAATCCAGGTAACTCGATCATGGAGCATGTTAGATGGTTGAAATGTCATATCTGTCTAATTACTGAAATGGGTATATAGGTAGGCAGTTGTAGCTTTGAATGATCATCCACTTAGATTCACCTATCAATAAATTCTTTTCAAGATGCTTATCAACACCGTTGCTACTCTCGCCAGCTTGGCATTCGTTACCGTTGATGCTGCCCCCGCGATCGCTGCTAGGGCTCTACCCGGCTCCATCAAAGACTGCACTGATGTCAAGATTAGCGGTGCTTGGGTAATCGGAAGCTGTCTTGCTGATGATGGCAAGACACGCGTTCAGAGCTCCGTGTGGTTGGCCACCAAGATCACTAACAAAGAAGGGAATCTTGGTGTAAGGACATACACAAATTCATACAGTGCTCAGAGCTAACTGTATGTGCAGTGGATGGCTGCCGGAGCATACGGGTCTTCTTGCGATGACTGCAAGGTCATTGGTGGCTCCTCACTGAACTGCCAATGTCACTTGACCGGCCGTGACATAAAGAATACTACTCTCGACCTAGGTATGTTCCCTTTACCATTGGAAATGTTTAGACCCTAATAGCAACCTAGATGAGCATGTCCACAACTACAACGGTCACCTCCTCTCCGACCTATCAGGCGCCCCCGTTGTTCCCCCAACCAGCTCTCTCCCTGTCCCAACCGACTTCAGCTGGAGCCTTGCCATGGGCAACACCCGCTGTTACAGCACCGATCCCACGATCGACGCCTCACTCTGCGGAAAGAACATCACCGAATCGGATTGCAGCACCAGCTCGGCCTTTACCTCCGGCGGCGGCCCCATTACTTGCTTCAACTGGCGAGCGCCCACCTCCGTCCCGCTCTATAGTGAATACGAGAAACTCAGTGTGAAGTCGGCTAGCAAGGCTATCGAGTTCGTGGCGTACGATAATGCTGAGTGCACTGGGACGCCGATTGGTTCTGTAAAGCCGAGTGAGGATGATACGTGCAAGAAGTTCCCGAGAACTGTTAGGGGACTTGCGTACAAGGCTCTGTGGAACGCGGATTTGAGCTAGGCGGAGATGGCTAAGAGGCCTTGAAAAGCTGTGTAAGAGATTGGTGGATTCGCGTATGGGCGTGCATATAGACAAATTGGAGGGCTTGTGTAAGATACAGAGACTTAATACATTTCTTTCATTTTGCTATTCTGGATGCCAAATTTTTTCATACAAACAAATAGATCCTTTAACTCATATCTTCACAGATCCTACCTAACTAAATAGGGTTCTGCCCACAAATGTACGGACCCCCCGGAATATCACCCAAGACCTCCTCAACACTTTGCCCTGGCTCGCAATAGAGAGCACGCGTAACACCCCTGTCACGAAATCAATACGGGATCATCCCGCTTAAGGGCTTCTGAGGTAGGTCACTTACGTTGAATCCTTGAACTGGTAGAAGATGAGAGACTTGAAGCCGCAGTAATACGGGCCGCCAGGGATGTCGCCGAGAATCTCTTCAACAGACTGTCCTGACTTGCAGTAGAGTGCATGTGTGTTGCCTCTGCGGGATTGTTAGTATTTTGATGCAGGTTCGATAAAAGTGCCAGGTGTAGTGAAACAAGCTTACGTAATATCTTTGAAGGTGTAGAATATGAGAGGCTCTTGTCTATCTGCGAGATCTGTGGCCGGGGCTGCAAAAGCAAATGCTAGGAGGGTGGAGAGGGCGACGATGGAGATCTTCATGGTGAACGGAAGTAGGTCGATTTGGTTAATAGGAGGTTTTGAGCAAGGTCGTCGGGAAGTTTGTGAGGCTGGAGTTTAAGGCAATGCACAATGTATTTATATTCTAACATTCCTTGCATTCTAAATTCGTTTCCGGGTTTCCACAGATCCCATTTACGTTTCAAGCATTCGCTGTTTACGGGTGCCATGCTTCCTGCAGGAGTGTAATATACTATGCGACATCTGATTGGCTGACTATGATCCGGACTGGCAGGTCTTTACAATTCGTACGAAAGCGTAGGTTTCACGAGCTTACTTTAAGCACTCCTATGTTTTATAGTTTGTATTACAATGCTGCGCCAAGTCCGCGGTGTTCTAAAAAGGTGCAGATTTGCGGGGTTGTTCGAGGGTTTGTCGCGTTTTGGACGGTGAGCTGGAACGAATTTGGAGGTAATTTTTATCTCGGTATCCGAACTTTTAGGTTCAGATTGATCGATGTCAGCAATTTGTGGGGTAAGAAGTACGGAAACGAGGCTTACTGCTTAGCGTTATAGATATATACCATGCACCCCAATCCTTTCGATGGGCTGATTCCTGGGCTGACATGAATTGAGCATTTGAATTGAAAATGCCAGTAGCTTCACTATTTAGATAACCCTTTTTCAACATCGCCATTTCGCCGTCTTATTCATTTATTGAATTATACACCCATGTCATTGAAATAAAGGGTTAGGGTGATCTTAGATGAATTACTGCGTGTTGTCACTTCTGAGGGCAGGAGTATTTCGTAGATACATAGTTGCCAGATACAGTAGGGCATCGTAAGATTGACAGGATCCTCTTCTACGTTTCCTGAGACCTGATTGTCCGTCCCGAGCTCCTCCTCGGGCGTAATAACATAGAGAATGCACTTCTCCCCAAACAAAGTCTCATTTCCTCTTGTAGAAAGTTTGCATGCGCCTTCATCACTCACATGTCACAAGGTCTTTAGTAGCAAATAATTTCTCTCAAACTTATGTCAGTTACACTAGCTTCCTCTATCTCTAGCAGCAACAAGCGAATTACCCAGCCTGATAACCTATTAGTGCGTCCACCGCGCTGTTCTACCTACTAGGTAGTCTCATCTACGTCGAGGCATAGAAAGCACTCGTATTTTATTCAAAATCCAAATACTTGCAGCGTCCAGCGCAACAAGCCTTTCATCTCCACTTTGTTCACTTACTTCTCTCTTCTCGTCCTTGATACTGGCAAGTGCAACTTCTTACCTACTCATACTTCACGACCATGTTGTCTGGTATCTAAGCGAACTCATTATAGATATGATACAAAAGCCAAGCGAACCCACCGCAGACGATGATTGCACCAACAGCGAGGATGACGATAACTCCAGTCGGCAATCCATCATCCTCTTTTTCAATTATCGAATCGGCTACTGAAGTCGTGTTCGCGTGCTCCTGTTCAAATCCGGCGAACGAGACGCCAGGTTCAGGGTGAATGTAGTAATGACCGTTAGTGGAGTTGGTATTGTTCAGGTAGCGCGCTATGCTGGTGTAGTTGGTAGTGAGTAAGACAGGCGCAGCCTGTATGGAGGTTGCGGCAATCACCATGACGACAACATAGAGCGTGGAAGAGAACATTATCCTGACTTATGTATAAGTTCTGGTTCTGTGAATTCTACTTTTGATAAGGAGTAGGATCTCAACTTCTGCTGCGAGCGTGTTTGTTTGCGTTTACTTGCTCTCGGGCTCTCTAGTGCTCGAGGCGATGAGTTCTGGCTTGATATTTTTGCGGAAGAAAGTTGAAGGGATTACATCAAATCTAGATACAAGCGCAATGACTGATAAAAATGTTGTTTGGGTACAGTGTAAGAAAATTCGTTGTTGCGGGATGCACAACATTGCATACTGTGTGAACATAATGTTCATCGACACTGCTATCAGCCGCAAACAATGCACACGTTAGACAAAATAAACGTACAATAAATCGAGCAAAGAATAATATATGTTGAAGATATTGTAAGGTATATAAAAAAAATTGTCCTATGTGTTTGACAAATCTTCTTGTCATATATGCATTTTTCTTCCCCTCTCTCTCTATCCAATATTTGTTGAATACACCTATTATTTGTTCAAGACACCAACTATGATCTGTCTCGGGCACGTGGTATCGTTTTAGTCGTAACAAACACAATAACATCAACTGTAAAGGGGGGAACCTTTTTAGCCTTGGGCTTTAGAAATAGCCATTCAAATGTCGAAAATCTTTTTTAGTAACTTATGTTTATGAAATGTAGAATAAAACAGTTACATTCACGTCATCAATTACGTTACAAATATACATATCACCTATGCACAGAAAATAAATCGCATGTCATAAGATCTGTATTTCATTGACTGATTCCTAAAAGCTCGGGAAATTACTGTGGTATCACTAACTAGACTTTTCTACGTGCACGTTTAGTGTGCATTAAACCCCCCATACTCTCAAGTCTATTTTGAAACTCAAAAAGAATTTGAAGCAGACTGCCTAACCACTTGCCGCGACCAGCGCAATTTTCTAGCTATTTTACTTACCAATTCAAAAAGATTGGAGTTCCTCGCTCGATCAATTGCTCTCATCCCCGTCCGTTACTTTGAAATAAAGCTCGTATGCAGCATTGAGATTAAGTCTTAACACATACAGCTACCCGACCCGCCCTTGCCCCCTGCCCCAAGGACAAAAGGGAAAACGATGATTGCGAGCGCTGAGAGGACAGCAATTTCAATAGTATTCCCTTTCTTGTTGCGCGCCTTATTTTCTTCAGTGATGACGGAAGACACGTTTGAGGAAGTGTTTGAGCTATTAATTTGGGCCGTCTGTAAATCAGGGATTGAGAAAGGAGCATAGCGGTTGGTAAAATTGGGCCGTTTGTATAGAAACGTACGCGGATATGCTTAATGGGTTGGTGTATGGATCTATATGCATGCTGATCGGAGCAGCTTGGGCAATCATTGTGACCAGCGTCACAGTGATGATTATAACAACAGATAAGAATATCTTGCTTAATATATTCTGATCTCCTTCTGTGACGTCGGTGGATGTCGGAAGGTGCATAGAGTCTTGTGAACGTGATCAACTGTTTACGATCTGTATTGAGTACAAAAGGCGGTTTGACTTGTCTGAGAAAGTATAGTCGATTGTTCTCTGGACTGTCTCTTCCTAGCTTTTTGGTCTTGCGATATATGGAAGGATTTGCAATAGAATTATATATCCCTTTGGGCGCGAACAGACAATGTCCAAGCCTCCACTGCGGTACCAACGCACCTTATTCTGGGGTGATAGAAATTAATTTTTTTGGTCTCCAACAGTGTTCTATTCCGAACGAGATTGGGGTGATAGAGCTTGAACTCTCATAGGCCTATTCGTGTGGGGGGAAGGAGGGCGACTGGTACTGACAGAGGTAGCGTACCAAAGGACCGGCCAACACCGGCCACCGGCCACCACCTACACAAAGGCCGTGTACAAAGTCTTGCGCTGTTAAAAGAATACTGAGTAAGGTCAATAGGAGTCAAAATTATCAACTTTCCCCTAAATTTAGTGAATTTGAGGATGTAGTGTAGACAGCCACCAAACTGGTCTTTACCAAGGAAGGCATTTTACGACAGAACAATAGATATCTTTAATACGGAGTAGATACACGTGACCGCGCCTACTATGGAGCAGCAAGGCCCTATTTTAGGGTAGTAGGTTGAAAGTTTAGGCCCTATCAGCCTATTATAGGGTAACAGACTGTAGAGTTAGAGTCTATAACTCTGTAATTAGGTGATTAGACTCTGTTTTAGGGTAATGTAGCTTAATTTACAGTCTGCTACCCTAAAATAAAGGTCTACATTGCCCTAAACAGAGTCCTCTAACACCCTATATTAGGGGGGTTGACCCCAATTTAGGTGCGTTGGTACCACAGTGCTACTGCTTAAAAACAATGGAAGAAAAGGGCCACTGCTGGCAGTGACATGGCATATTATATGACGTTGTATAATCTCGGCATCAATGACAATATTTACTAAACACAGAAAATATATATATATTGATGCTGCATAATCAAGTGTACAATGATAACACGACGGCTATTCGGTGGAGTTGCACAACGCAAACTCTAAGCTCTTCTACATGAAGACAGTATCATATATATCCATTAGCAATGTTTCTGATGTTTTGAATTGTACTATGTTTCTTTACTGTGCTGTTTTACAATTGTTCGGAGACAATTCTCACCATGATGTGTTACTTCTTACTGGCTGAAATTTCCATGTGTCTTCACATGTACTGGACATTAGTACGCAGCCTAGGAAATGCCTCGCGAGTGTAAAACGGTGCAGTTAAGTAAAGAGACAATTCCAGCAATGATGTTCTCTAATCTAGAGTTGATTATGTCCCTACTGATCAAAAGACAATATCTACTGGAAGTTCAGAAGGAATTTCTCGCTAAACATGAGTTTTAGCTACAAAGCACTGCTTATGATAGTTCGCGCGAAATTCAAGTTAGTGATGATAATATCGTAACGAGCTTCAAGACTGTTTATGTGTTTGCATTTAACGTATATTACTTGGGTCAGCTTGAGGACTAGTCAAGGTAATGATGGTGCAGCAGATCAAGCGTCGAAACTCGCGAGTAAGAATATATTGCAGTAATAGTAATCACCAGGAGATATTGTTTGAAGGCATGAGTCATCCAATCAATGTATTGCATGCAAATCTCGGGATGGTGCTAAGGTCACTTAAGGTATACAAGCATCACATCAGCCTATACTACAGTATCATGAATAACCGTTGCCGAACAACTTATACCAATCAAAACCTCGCTCTATTTTGGAAATGCCCAATCACCGCACCGACCATCTATGTTACAGTCCCCCCTTGAATGGGTCGTTAGCGCTCCTTCGCGCCTTGGCTAGTGAACAGGGGTCTTGTTTTCTCGACCTCACTTCCTGCCCCTAATCGACTGAGTTATCCTGACCTATGGAGAAACCAAGCACCCCCAATCGACACCTTGACTGTACTGAGCGCGTACTCTGCTTTAGATGGCGCGTAGAAGGCCTCAAACAGAAGGAAATTGCCTAACGATTATGCCGCCATCAGTCTACAATTAGCAGCTGCCTTGCTGGCAACCGTCTTACTCCTACAAAGCTAAAAGGACGTCTAATTGGAATTGATGACACAATAGTCTACTGGCTTATACTACACGCTACCCTTAACGCCGAGGATCGAAGGAAGCCGTGAAGAGAGATAGCTTGGGAGCTAGGCCTACTAAAGGTGATAGATGCCGCCTTAAGAGGCTTTGATACAGGCGGGCTAAGGATACAAAGAAACCATTTATTAATAATACCACGAGGGTAGTTAGATTAGCCTGGGCTATTAAGCATGAGAGGTGGACGGAGAGTAATTGGGATAGCACGTTTATTATGTGCTAGGGGCAGGTGTACGTTACTTGGCTTGTTAATAAGGCCTTCTATCCTAACTGTCTTGTGCCTCGATTCTGTGGCTACTCTGAGTGGATGATCTAGGGCTGCATAAAGCAGAGGTAGAAGGGCCCTCTCGTATTTATTGAGAAGGATTGGGGGGCTGGCGAGCCTCGTAGCAATGGCAGAGTATTAAAAGGAGGGACAGTGACTGGGAGAGTAATGAGGGAGAAGATTCTACTACATATTGTAGACTTCTAGCAGCAGTACGAGGCCTACTGTGTAGGCTAGGATCAGATGATATTCATGGAAGATGGGGCTGAAGCTTATAGAGTAACTACCTCTTACGTTAGAAAGCTACGTACTTAGGCTAAGCTACGCTATTAAATTACAGAGGAATAAGATAGGATTACTATAGAGGATATCCGGCGCTTCACAAGCTCTATGCACCGCCGCTGTAGGGCAGTGATAGATGCTTAGGGAGGGCCAACCAAATACTAGTCAGCTTTTTTTTTTGATATTGGAACATTCACTCTGGCTCTCCTCCGTGACACATGGCCTAGCTAGCCTAGGGTAGGGAGAGGCTAGTGCTATCTCATGCCTGCCGCCACCAATTTACCACCCACACAAAGGCTTTGAGAGAGCCCATCTATTGGCTATTTACCCTTGCTCGAAGGAGCGCTAACGAACCATTCAAGGGGGAACTGTAAGAGGCACAGCAACAGGAAGAAAACTAGCGAGGAGGGCCAAATCCTTATCAACGTCGTCGACTTGTTTTCCTTTCTCACGCATGCAAGCCTTCGTTACAAACTATACGTCAGTAACTCTACTCGATGCATCTCGTCATCTTTCTTCTTTACACTTGGATATCGTTGGCATCTGCGGCATGCTACTCACGAAATGGTACCTTGATAACCAAAATCGCGTACCAACCCTGCAGCAACGACAAATCTCGGGACTCTGTGTGCTGCGGAACGAATCATTCTGGGGCAGGCGAGACTAAGGTCGCGAACGATATCTGCGAAGAGAACGGGTTGTGTCAGAACTGGGAAGGAAAAGTTGGGAATGAGGAGTCTACAAAATTATGGTGGAGACAAGGATGCACAGATCCTACTTGGGAATCTCCTTTCTGTCTGAAGGACGTTTGCAGCCAGGGCCTGGTTAGTGAAGTTGATTATCCCAGCGTTCAAGTGTTGGAAGATGTAGGAAGATATAAAGCAATTAACGCTAACGAATGAGCAGTGGCAGAACGACAACGCCCCCGTCAGGAGCTGTCCTGGCGGGAAATGGTGTTGTGGTGACGCAAGTTGCTGCAATATTTCATCGAGCGTGTTTGCGCTTGCCGCGACCGTGGGCCCTACTTCTACACATACATCTTCCCCCGCTTCGTTTACAATATCTTGGTCAACGACTCAACCGGGTTCCGGGATAGTGACTTCCAGCGGTGTGTCGACGTCCTCAAGTACAAACCCTGGAGCTTCCAGCGCGGGACTTTCCCCGCCAGCGAAAATTGGCATTGGTTCCGGAATTTCAGTTGCAGTGGTATTGTTGGGAATAATAGGTGTTTTACTGTGGAAGCTCAAGGAACGGAAAAAGAGCAAGATACAGAATGAAATATATGGAGGGCATAACAAAGCAGGTGGGAGCGATGCATATACACACCATGTTGCTCCAGTGGAACTTGATGGTCGAGGCCTGCCAGTGGAAGCAGGAGGGGTTCCGCGGGCTGAGCTGACAGGAGACGAGAGAACTATAATACGACCGGGCGATTCAGGGAGAAAATACCCAGAGGCGAGAGAAATTGGTTAGTTGTCGATGCCTAGTTAGGTCAAATGCTCTGGCGTTTTATGCTGCGGATCGATCGATTAACTCTAGAAGCTACTGATTAAGTGGGTGTTAATTCAAAAGAAGCATGAGGGCCTCTCCACGAATTTGAACTTTGGGAATCATTATCAATCTGGTGGAGGGGAAGTAAAGATCTATCTTTTCACGAACTAAGTAGAGTATCTAAAATATCATTGAAGAGTTCGAGAGATACTTTTTGTGTTGTTATACTCTGTGCACTTCGCCGGCTCCAGGTGTCACTCGAGAAATCCGTCCCAAGTTCGTCTTTAGTCCTCGAAGAACTATATCCTCTCTTCAGTAAATAGCGTATTTTAGTGAATATGATCAAGATGTGTGTCTGCTTGGTTGGTAACATTGGGGAGTGACCTTGTAGGTGGTGGGTGCGTATTCTGAATTTGGAAAACATGGCATACAGCTATTGTTTAACTTAATAAGGTAGTACGATGCAACTTGCGATATGAAATGTCACAAGGCATATCGATAATAATGATTCACCTGGAAAAACCACCTCCCTGCAATAACGACTGCTCAATCTTGTTGTTTGCACTTTCAACTAAACGGAATATGTGGATAGGAGAAATCGCAGCTGAATCGAATTCCTCAAATGCTTTATATAGCTGGAGTATGCGCTGGCAGTGTACATTTGGTCTCTTGACGAAAAGTGTTGAGATTTGGTTGCGACTTGTCAAACTTATCCTTTTCTTGAGCTCTACCCTTCGACATCATGGCCGCCTGATATTAGTCTAGTCAACCCCTATTTGAATCAATTACATCATTTCCAACTCTATTCACCCATGCCTTTCTCTTTCTTCCACCCCTGGTCTCCTACAAATGTGTTCTTCCTATCATTCTACCCACAACTCACAATTATCTCCTCGTCTTTTTTCTCGACTACACATTTTATAGGAGAGCCATCAACTTCATAATGGTTATGTCATCACTCCTCAACCTATCCCCGCAATTTCGTGATCCCGTGTATGGGGTGGTCGTGGTTTTGAAGCTTGTTGCAAGCTGTTGTTAGAACTGTAGTTTAGGTAAGCTTTTAACCATACTTAAGGTGAAAATTATGCGTAGGCAGCTAAACACGCAGCTGCCTAATCTTTTTTTATCTTTATGAATCTTTTTATTTAATGTATGCTCCTTCTATTCTCTCTTATCTTTCATTACTATAGCTATTAAATTTATCTGTATAAGCCCTACAAGCGCTGCACCTAGCAGCATGCAGCGACCTCTTACATTCAATAAAGAATTTTAAAAAGACCTTATACTAGCTATTTATTACAAAAATAACGCAAATTTTTACTACAAACGCTGTCTATTATTTGTTATTATAATAGAGTATGTTAACTCCTTATATCGTGGTTTTGAAGCTCGTTGGGAGCTGTCGTTGGAACTGTGGTTTGGGTAAGCTTCAGGTGGATTCGATGTGTTGGGGCACTCTATGAGTAGGCTCTCTTTCATAAATTCATCACAATACATCGTTAATGATAACTCTGCAATATATTTTTGCTGTTAGTGCTTTTTGTTTGATCTCAGAGTATCGACTCCCCCGGAAGCAGACCTTCCCTCCACTTATACGCCGCGTGCTCATTCGCCCACTCTAACAACGCATCGTAATCCGTACAAACATGTTCCGAGCCCTCTCCAGGACCATCATCCGTCTTGCCTTCCAAGGTTGTATCAGCTGCGCACATTATCCCTTGACGGAGGTAGTTGAAGCAGTGCGCCGAGTGATGAGCGACATCTTCGATCAGTTCGATACCCCCATAGCCCTGTTGGAAATGCTCTGCGAGATATGAGAGGCAGTGAAGTTGGTGGAAAACGGACATCATATATCCTGGCCCATCTTTGAAGCGATCAAGGGCTACGGTGTAGGGTTCTGGGAGGTCGTAGGGTGTGGTGTCGGTTATTGCGACGTATCCTCGGCTGGCTGAATTTATCCATTAGTTCTGCATTCGGATTCTTCCTTATTGTGGGTTCTACCTGAGCTCAGTGGTATCCAGTTGTGGAGAGTGTGTAGTGTTGTGGATTCGTTGAAAAACATATCCTCTTGTGCGAAATGCTCATCATTCCGAAATGTGTAGATCTTTTGCGGGACTCAGTAAACGGTTAGTAAACTCTTTAGCAAATCTTTTACCTGCGGGCAACGTCGAAAACCAACTTACGTTGAGGCACTGGCGATCTCCTTAGGTTTTCGTTCGCTGGACCCGCTCGGAAGAACAGCAGAAGCGCCAGACTTGATGCCATCGCAAGTTCCAAAAATATTCGTAGATACTTTGCCACCTTCTTCCACGGATCATCACCCCCAACAGAATGCACTAAATCATCTTCGTTAACAGGAGACTGCAGAAAAGCCTGGCTTTCCTCTGAGGATTCGTCACGAATAGATTTCATAATGTATGAACGTCAAGACCCACATGAATGTGGAAATGCGCATGTATATATGCAGAGTACCCATGTGCTAATTAAGGGTTGAATTTAGGCTGTTTCAAATTGAAGTAAAGTGAAAATGTCTCCAAAAGTGGGTAGCGTATGTGAAATAGATTGCATCTTTCATACTGGATGACCCGAACATCACACAAGAACTTCGAGAATCAGTACATTCAACCCATACTAAAAGAGATCGTAATAGCTGTAACATGCTGTCAAGAATCTCCACTATTAGCACGGCATTTATTCCGTACAGCTAGTGGACAACTCGGTAAAAACCCGTGGACAATATGAACAAAGTGGGGTAGCGGGTTAATATTCAACGCTATGCGATCAACCGCACTAGGCTATTTTAGTGTCTATCGGTCTATCTTTCTACCTCCCTGTTATATTGCTGTATATACAGCGTTTATCTTTTCTTATACCTTATCAAACAGCAGGATTAGTTAAAAATACTAGTATTAGTAGCTCAATAACTCTACACACACAGCTATCCTCATTTGCACTATTTCTCTGTTTTCTTGCAATATAAGTGCAGCATTTAATTTTGGATGTTTTAAACTAAAAAAACTGTACAGTTCCTGAAAACCAACTGCTTGTGTTTTAAAAGAAGAATATGTAATACTCAAATTCTTCATACTCCATTCCTGCTAATTAGCTGCTCCTATTTTACCTAGATAGAACTAATAGTGTAACGGAAAAGGAACCTATCTAGAAAGGTAGCATTAGAAAAGATTATTTTTAGAAAAGCACACAAGTAAACAATAGCGTGTTAACCCTACTCCTAAAACCAATCCTGCTTGCGCAAATATCTCCACCTTACTTTATATACACTACATAACAATTTCAACAAGTTATAGCTGTTAAGGTCACTGAAGTTATTGAGTAACTGGTTGCCAGCCTCGATGGTGGCTAGTCAACTCTGGGGTCATAACCTATTCTTTATAACATGGGTTGCAGGTCATTCACAGATCTGATAGAATTTTCTCTCCCTTCTTTGCTTCAACCTATGCTCTCTTTTTCGTTGATCGCCTGGCTTGCTATGAGTTTGAATAAGAGTGTTTGATTGATGTACAAAGGCCAGCTTCGAGCATTCTAGTTTTAGCACCTGTATGGCCGCTGCTATCATCAAGTGTGAATTTCCCTTTCACATCACTATCTTCACACTTTCAAACGACTCTAACCTCCAATATCGGGATCACCTCATATCACTTTTGATCTTTGGAGATGATACAGCATCTCTCTAAAATTGTACAAGAGAGTTGAAATTTTGATATATACCAGTAGAAGGATATTAACGGGCACTTAATCAAGTACACTACAATAAACAAGACGCCAAATTCCCATAGGCTTGCTAGATATAACACGCTGTTTGACTCTTCTTGGATCGCAGTACCAACTGAAACAATTCACATAGTTCGAGAGAATCGAATTTGATTCAAGTTTATATGCCAGCCCTCAAACGCTGCACTTCTTCATATTGCCTGGTTCAAAGTTCTCGATACCATCTTTCTTTCAACTCCACACCCCAAAGTGTTCTTTGCTTCATCGCCACTTCGTGGTTGCTGAATGTCGCATCCGCTTCGTGCACATTCTCGCTATGGTAAATAACACACAACTCTTACTCGTCTTTCTCTTGCTGCTACTGTCAAGCCCAGCTTACGCCGACGAGAGGTAGATACTAAGCCCTTAAGTACGTCTTTTGGAAGAAGGCACTAAAATTTTGATCCAGGGTCTTAAGTAGATGAACCTTCTCGATATTAGTGCGGCTAATTACGATAGGTAATCATGATACATACCTTTGTAGCCCACTGCACAAATTGCTCAGCGCTTAACCCGCCACTCCCTTTGAAACTCAGGTTAGATACAGCCTCATTTCATCGAGGCGGGTAAGCTGCCACCAGTTCCTCAAGAGCCCTTAGAATGGAGAGGGGCAGGGGATCCGGCAATGTCTTGTCTTTCGAAGGCTTCAATCTCTGGGCTAATTGGGAAAAGTGGGTGATAGGACGACGTCGAACGATCCCCTTGGGCGCGACTAGCCAAGGATACTGAACTCTGAATATTGGTTAAGTTTACTAATTTATTGAGGGGCTACAGTCTCCCCCTGCCCGGGTCCTTAGCACCAACAACAATTGGGGCTATCAGCCAATACGTGAACTAGCTTGAAGCTTCTTTTGCGTCTGTGAGAGCTTGAATCTCTTGTGCTAGTTGATGCTGAAGATGATGCACGTTGATAGCATACAGGGGCCGAAAGTCGATGACGGTCACTGAGTTGTCAACACAGAGCCTTGTTGAGCCTCGAGCAAATTGTGTCAAGCGTTCGTAATAGTATAGTGACGTAAGCCCCTCGAGTTCCCGGTCCCGCTGTGCTCGTGCGTCCATATTCGGGATAGAGGTGTGTTTTAAAAGACTTAAAATCGGCATCATGGTAGATTTTAGGAACGTTGTAGACCTCATGAATCGGGATCTTGCTGTCTGACACAACGCGGCCTGTCCAGACTAAGTGTCTTTCAACAGTAAGGGCGCTGTTCTTACAGAATCCTAAGACTGAGCCTGCATCTTTGAGAATTGGTCCGGCAAGCTCAGCCCAGCTTTTAAATATGCTGAATTCTCTATGTTTGTTTACCCGAATTTCCTTTCTTAAAAAGACCGCACTAAGTCACCGCCATTTTCCGGTTGAACTGGTGTCAAATTATGGAAGCAAGAACATCACTACCTATACAATTGGACATAGATGGCATTCAAGGTGTTCTAGAAGTACAGATCGTCATCGTTATCGTGCTCGTAGTATATGATAGCGTCGCAGAGGTCCATCACAAGCTCGTTGTCGTGTTTAAGAGGCACTTGCATGCCAGGTGCAAAGCCCGTAGGTCTTACGCGGATGAAGTTGATGACCATAGTGATGAAAGTTAATGGAAGAAGAAGGAGTGCATTGTACAGCTGGCAGGATTTGTAGAGATGAACATTCTAGACAACTGTATGTACAGTTGCCTACGCAGAATTTTTATCTCAAGTATAGTTGATAGCTTACCCAAACCATAGTTCCAACGACAGCTCCAAACGAGCTTCAAAACCACGACCACGATCACTGCCTATACGTTAATTCGAGGAAATGAAGGCAAATGCTAGCCGTGCTGCTTTTTGAAAGACATTAGCGGGGGCTGTGTCTTGTGGATGCTGCACATGCACATCCACCTGCATGTGCATGTGCATGCTATACTGGGTAAGTAATTGGATGGAAAGGTCACTAGCGTTGAAATCTAAGATTGCGCCCAAAAGGCGACAAGTAAGGACAGGCGAGACCCGGGTGAGGCTCATAGATGGTTGTCCTCTACATCTTCCGTCAAAGAACCAGCCATTCTTGTTTTTCACGAAATAATCTTTTGTCATCCAACTTATAGACATCAAGACTTGTCATCCCGACCCGATCAATAAACACTCTGAGCGTATAGCATCTCACAGCATCCTAGCGATTACTGGTGCATCCGTTGGTGCCTAGACACTGTGCTACTGCCCACATGTGTTTGAAATTTCACCCTTGCTGCCGTTCTGTACGTTTGCGTATCCCCACAAGATTATATTAGTGTAACATACTGATGCACCGTAATTTGAAGAGTCGCGAGAACTCGCACCGAGATTCCTCACATGAAATACCAGATACCCAAAACTATCGCCCACACTTGCCGTCGAATGGTACAACAGGCGGAGAGCTGCCACAACAGCACAACCAAAGGAATAAGGGATACAATATCGCCCTTCACTCTCCAAATACAATTAAAAATTCATCCGACAACATCCAGACCACGTCATCGCGGCTCAACGGAGCAATTCCGGTGGATATGAAGAAGACAACTACAAGGACTTGTCAACTACAAACAAGCATGGTCGTAGAATCCATCGCCAGTGCCCTAGATGGAAATCAGACAGAATTCTTACCGGCAGATGCTCTGAAGAATCTGATCTGCGAGGATAATGTCGTTGCTGTTTTGGAGGAAGCTGGCATTAAACATGCCAAACTCAACGATCTTGTCAAATTCGTTTTGATCGAGGCAAAGAGAACCTTCGCCACACTTCTCTGTATCAATAGAGTAGATGTCATTCAAGAATTCTTCAGGGACGGGTTCACAGATGAAGACCTTCCTATCGGAATGAGGTCTAGAGCGACCGGAGACGTAATTTCTCTTCCAGCGAGATCCCAATCAAAACCGTGGGCCTTGTTCGAGACCTGGGAGGCCATGCTCATCACATCCTTTCGTAGACATCAGTGGTCATTCCTGGCTCCGATATTTGATCTTCAGCTCAAATTCGAGTATGTCCTTGAGGAGGGCTGCTTGCTGCCTTTCACACAGATGCAGGACCAGCTTTCGGGCCATTTCAGCACTGTCTATCGAATGATAGTGCATCCAGCACACATCAATGGGCTCGTACTGGTGAGTATCACTACTGCATGATATGTCTCACTTAGCTAAACAACCTAGGCCTCTGGACAAAATCCGGTCGTAGCCGTTAAGGAGTTGCGTCGAGACCCGAGTGATACAGTGGATCGTTATCCAAGAGAATATGAAGTGCTTGATATCATTCGAAAGACCAATCACGAACACCTTATAAAAGCTATAGCAGCGGTGATTCGCGGTTCAGATCGGTACTTTATATTTCCATGGGCAGAAGGTGGGAATCTTCGAAATTATTGGCAAAAACATGACTCAACCCCACGAGATCACGAATTGTTGTCTTGGATTATCCATCAACTGCATGGTCTATTCAAGGCCTTACGAACGCTTCATTACTTTGATGAGAACCGCAATTGCCGCCACGGCGATCTAAAGCCGGAAAACATCCTACTTTTCCAGGAAATCGATGGCAAAGTACTCCCAAGGTGGGGGAGATTGGTCATCGCAGATCTTGGGTTGACAAAGTTTCACACCCAGGCTACGCGGGCACGAGTGGGCCAAGCAACAGGCACAATGACTGGCACACAAAAATACGAACCTCCAGAAACCGACTACGAACGTGGTGAACATGGGAAACCGCGGTCACGCCTATATGATATGTGGTCTATGGGCTGCATTGTTCTCGAGACTGTCATATGGATTCTGTACGGATTCAGCGAATTGAATAGCTTCTCGAAGGGTCTAGATAAGTTCTGGCACGATCGCGACGGAGGTCCTCACGTTCACTCTGAAGTAGAAAAGTGGTTCAAGTGGATCGAAGCCGATCCTCGATGTGCAACTAACACCATGATAAAAGATCTACTAGACATCATACGATCCAAACTTCTAGTTGTCAATATTGATGAAAGTATGGAACTAGGCCAGACAACGCTTGCAACGGGCATTAAATGTCGCGCCTACTGCAAAGAGTTGGAAGAGCGCATGGGCGATATTAGCGAGAAGTCGATACCTGGATCCGTGTACTTGGGTGATACCACTATCTGGAAACAAAATAAGCATGCTGCCGGACCTAAGAGACTGGTTTCTCACAAGACAGGAGGCTTACTCAGTGTAAAATCCTAACACAGGCGCCCCTCCACCGTTGTCCAAAACATACGATAGCGGAGATATGGGCAACAGTGACGTCCTAATTCAACTACAACCCACGTCAATCAAGAATGATCTGAATATTGATAACGACACCGGAAAAATGAGCCTATGAACAGTGCTTGGGAAATTGTTCACATGCTTACGGTAAAGTTTTTAGTATGTAAGTTTTTGCTCGCCTACAACGTGAATTACTACAAGCTAATTCATGATGTTATTTTTGCAAAAGAGGGTAAGTCTTGTATATTCCATCCCATTATTGTAGTACATACTGATCTGTTTTGGCCCACAGGATGTAAGTTCAGCCCCATTTTGCCCGTAAGTCTTCATATAGGATTTTTAAGTCCATACCACAAAGCTTTAAATGACTCAATATTTAGTTCCTCGTTCACCTAAACAATATTTGGGAATCCAAACCTGACAACGGTTTCTTTGAAGAGTTTCTGGCTAAAGTTGATGTGTCATGGACACGTCCCAGTGCTTTTATCGAACGACTCTGTAGTGTCTGCGTTGATACCAACAACTGGTCAAATGGGTACCGCCGAGAAGAACATATAGAATGATTCGTAGAGCGAGCTCAGTATTGTGAACTTTGTGCGATGTTAAAGGACTACATAAGTCATTTAGACCCCAAAATCAGAAGAGTTCGACTTTTTATAGGAAAGACTCGTCAATTGTGTTAGACAACAACAAATCTCCTGTTCTATTCATATACGTCCTTCCACGTAAGCAGTTCTCGACTGCTTATGTAACCTATCCATATGGCCAACCTGAAGGCTATACTTTAGCTCGGCAGGATTTTCCTTCTTTTCCTCATTATCCCCCCTTTGCTCAAGTTGGATTGCCGAATTTTGTTGAGATTGGTAGCTCGCCCTACTTTGAGCTCCTCGGAAAATAGCTTCAAGTCTGTGATACGAAGCGCGCTGACTGCCGGCCTAAAGAAGGACACCTCCCTACGCGAGTACTAGGCGTGGGTGAGGCGGAAGACAACAGCGAAATGAGTCTTCATTGTAACCACAATAGCAAGTTTAGGAGGTACATGGCACTATCACACCGCTGGGCAGCTGAAAATACACAGCTCCCTCTCAAACTCCCGCGGTTTAACCTCAAAGTTCTACAAAACAGGATCAAGTTTCACAAACTTCCAACAACGTTCCAAGATGCAATAAGAGTCTCAAGAGCGCTCAGCGTTCAATTCCTCTAGATCGATTAGTTGTGTATAGTCCAAGATGACGCAGATGACTAGGATACATGGTCTAGGCTCATGGAAAATGTGTTTAGTTTTGCTTATTGTACTATTGCAGTAAGTTCTACAACTCCTAATAGGTTTCTAACGCCGCGCTCAACAAGAAAGTTTGTAGTAGTTTCGATACCACCCGACGATCCGTACTATATATGCGAAGCTATCGACGATTTCCACCAAGACGTAGAAGAAGCTGAATTAAACAAGCGAGGATGGGTTCTACAGGAACGTGCACTTTCCCATTGGTTGATTCACTTTACTTCAAACCAGACATACTGGCAAAGGTGTGTACTGTGAGACATTGTCGTGGCTTTTCAAGTTAGTTCATACTTCATTGATCCTATTCATCTTTCGTATTGCTTTGAACTCTTTAACACTTCTATAGTTTTAAAGCAGCATTTCTTGGAGGTCCAGACTTCCCATGCTCTTCGTTGAGATAGATATCTTAAAGGGGGCCGCATTCGCCTTTTTGAGATGCTGTACGAGAGGTTCTCTGAGCTCGCTTTCACTTTCGCAACAGACCGGGCTATGGAAATAATCGGTCTCGAACGCAGACTGTTGAAAACTTTCAATACCCAAGGTGGTTCCGGGATACTTGAATCTTACTTGCACCGCAGTCTGCTCTGGAGAGCATCCGGAACTTGCAGAGCGACATGCTTGAAATACTCCCAAGAGTATGAAATACCATTGTGGCCTTGGATGTAATTAGATGGCTGTATTCGGTACTTGGATGTTCCCCTGGGAGAAACAGAGTGGATTAAAGACATATAATCTCCATTTTTAATACAACACTCTGGAGACTCTGGGATATTTTCGGCTGTAGCTAGGGGGTATCCGATACTGGAGTAACGAGCAAAATCCCAGAAGTTCGTCCTGACGGCGGATAACGAGATTATGCTGAAAAGATGTCTCTATTTTGACACGAAAGTTGTCACCAGTTTACAAGAACTGAGCTGTGTGATAGTTGGCAATGAAAAGGGAAGGCTAGGAGGCGGCAAATATTATATGTTAGTAATCAGGCCTGTATCAACCTCTGAGAAGCATGGAAGATATGAAAGAGTTGGTGTTGGTAAAATTGAGAGAAGTCGCGATTTTTTTCGGAATCAGCATGGGAGGTGCCCATAATTTGAAACGCAATTTCAATACGTTTAAACATTATGGCAATAATGCAATTTTTCTAACATTAGATATTTTGATCTAAGCGCATTTGTAAGGCATCGTGTGCATATATTGTTTAACACTAGGAATATTCATGGATTGAACATTCGTACACTTTTGATTGACATAGCTGAGTGGTTCGTTTAGTCTAGGCATGTGAAATGAGTATAACGTAACCCACAATTAAACGTCACGTCATCCACAACCTCAAATGCATCAAACCCGAGAAGTACGAATGATTGTCACTACTACTCTACGTTATATGGTGTTGCATATAGCGTGATTCGTCCCCGCGCACAGACGCAAATAATTCTGCAGTATCCCCTCCGCGACTGACGTCAGACCACGAGATCTTTGTTGTGTCAGACAATGACGATGGGGTGATCAAGCATTCAAATGGTTCGTGCCCTGCCCCTCTCGCGCAATTACAGCACACACTTTCAAACAGACACGCTCAACATCAACAACCCCAATATCAAGCGCAATGACAGAAAGACGTCCTAGCGGCCACGGACTCGACGACGAAGCCGTTAGAGAGGCCCACGATTTCATCCACAAAGCTGAGCATGATTCAAGTGAACGTGAGGCGGGATTGAAGCGTGGTTTGTCTGATTCGGCTGTTGAGGCCGAGCATGAATTTGAGGATATGGTTGAAGGTGTCAATAAACAGGTATATGGGATTTCTGATTGTAACTATGCATTTCCACGGCGGCTGCTAAGCGATTATAGGAGTCTTCAAAACCGCTCGGTGACAAGATCAAAGAGACACTAGACAAACTGATCCCAGGTAAAAAATGAGGACGTTGGAACTAAGCGTGGAGGCAGCGAATTGGAGGTTGAAATTGCACGCACAAAGACATTTGAGACACCAAGACTGATTCATCAATTAAATGTGTTGCTTCGACCTCAGTAGAGGAAAAAAATATGAGCATGTAAAACGAAACTTTTCCATATTTGATCTCAAAGTTGAGGGGTTGTAGGAACCGTAATCTATCGCTGCCATTCATAGATGGCAGTTTTCGCTTCGACGAAAAGTAACAACGTGGCTCACCATGTCCCCAACTCGTGCAGGTTATTTTTGACTAAAATGGCGCGATGATGAGGCTGCGATTGAAGCGTTGAAATCACTAGGGATAGAAGAAAACTTGAATATTACAAAACTGTAAAGCATTATGGCGTTGATCGTACAACGCTGATAAAATTCTATCAAGGGGCTACCCAGTCCAAGGCACAAGGATATGATAAATATAAGCTTCTCAACACTAGCCAAGAATCAGAGCTTCTACGATATATTGAAGGCTCTTGTTCAAGAGGACTGCCTCCATCTAGAAAGATCATACGGAACTTTGCTTTAAAAATTGCTAGTATACCGGCAGGGAAAAATTGGGCGGATCGCTTCGTCAAACGACATAAGGCTACCATCTTTTCGAAGCTCGGTTTACCGACAGCGACCGAAATGCCTGCGTTTCGAGCCGGAAATATCTTCACCACTAGTTTTCAAGGAGGGAACATCGCTGTGCCTTTTGACCAACCTGCTGCTGCTTCGTCGTTGGCAACCAAAGGAAGAAATATTTCTGCAATTGTTAGAGTGAAGATTAGAGGCAAGCCAATTCAATAAAGTTGTTATAGCTGGGAGAGGCCAATCACTATATTTAAGGATAATAATTAGATATCAACGAATTTGTAATAGAGAGCTAGTTTCGTAGCATTGAAATGTCCAGAAGTGAAATATAGATGTGCTTCCATGAATAGATAATTCTGAAATAGAGTCCTCTGTTAGAAGTATAGGCTATACAACGTTATAATATAACCACTAAATAGTCTGCACTACGTTTGTGCTACCCAATTTGGAATTCCCTTTGAAACCCTTGTTTTTTAAGGACGGGGGTAGTATAAACTACGCTAGTCCTCATGTATTTATCCGTATGAGCTCTAATCTGTTTCACAACTATAGGTAACGAAGTTCCACTGAAGTAGTTTCGAAAGTAAAGTGGCAAGACTTTAAATTTAGACAGATTAGCTGGACTGAGCTTTGTTGGGTTTATATATCGCCAGATTTTCGGGCTGCAGACTGTCTGATTGATCGTAACGCTCATGGATGCTCTAAATGGACGGCGAATGCATTGCTTTGCTACACTTGCTTGCATATTGGCTTCTATTTTTGCACACTCCGCAACTTATACTTAAGACACGCTTTTCATCATCAGTTATAGTCTTTTGGAATACAGCACTTCTATTGAACCGTCTTAGTTCATACTCTCTTTCGATTCTCAGGCGGCTGTCCGCTTGGATGGAAGAGGTAAAACCTAGTCACCAGCTACCTTAACGCAAGATAAAGTCTGGTATCTCATCCATTGCCATCCCTTCCTCATGCAACAGTCCATGCACATAACAGTCTCATACTAGAGCGTACGTAAGCTTGCCATCAGGGGCAGGATTGTCCTCCTCTGTAGTCCATTCATCTGACCTTCGGGTAGTGTATTTGCCTAGTTCTAGGCGAGAGCGGTAATACTTGCCAAATTCCTTAGACATCGGTTCACCATTACCACATATGTTGGCACGAAAGTTCGCCATAGCGTTTCCTCTTGTTTCCCAACTGGGAGACATGGATTTGTATCAAGGGCGAATTTCGTCCAAGAGCTTGTAAATGCTTTCTCCAAGATCTGGGCTTTGTTCATCTTTTCTACATCATGCCCCCGAACACTGTGAATTAGCGGAAGTCCATGGAACGTTGTGAACCTATTGATATGGATGCCGTCAATTGCTAATAATGATGGATCGCTCATTGCTCTAGCCTATGGAGGTCGATCATCGGTGGCATAGAAGCCTGAATAAGAAGATGCATTTGCGAAAATACGACCACTTATAGACGTCCAGTCGGGCACACATTACGACAGATGTAAAATGAAACAGGGGAATCCAGCACTAGCTGCTGCAAGCACTGGAAGGCTTTTGGCACTCAACAACATAACACAGTCGGAATTTCCGTCCCATGATTACCCCCGAGTGATCCAAACCCTCTCAAACCATAGTCTACATATAAAGCAGCCTACGTGTAATAGATCCCAACGGGGATAGATGGAGTATGGGATCCATTTCTCGAAATGACCTTATCAAAGATTCGAAGGCAGCAGCGTATTCCGAATGGTTCTTGTTTTCAAATACCATATCAATCTCGGGAAATATTCCACTAACTTTTCCAAAGCATCCATGGTCAGGTCACTGTCTTGATCCTGTTCGTCAACCCAGACTATGATCTCTTCGGAACAGCTGTAGATGACACACATCAGAGCAACTTGAATGCCTTTCTCCGCGCTATTTTCGATTTATACAGATAGTGTCGACCCATAGGGTACCCTTTGCGGTTGAAAGTGAGGAATAATGTATAATTATGTAGAGATCGTCTCCTACCTGACAAGCTTCCCATCGGCAAAACTAACAGAGCGTATTGGGGTTTATCAGGATCCTAGGTGTATGGTAGGGCAGTGCCTCGCACTTTTTAAGGTTGACATAGATTAGTTTATATACCACTGTCTCTAAGAAGGATTGAGATCTCATTAGCAAGCGGACATCTTTTTTGCCATTGCACAAAAGATTATAGCTGAACCAGGGGTTATTCGTTGTCTGAGCTGGTGGGTTGTTCAGCTTTCTTGGAATGAGTTTTTGTGAGAAAACTTGCATTTTTGTGAAGCTCAATAGCAAACAGTGGCAACCTGACGGAAATGAAGGGCGTCCTGAAGCGATTTTATTTGTTAAGACCTTACTAGCTAGGCGTAATAGCTCTCACAAGTCTCCGTGACCATATAATCTAGAATTTATGCAAGGAGCCTCAAGTTTTGCATTTAAACGCAGTGTTAGCCTTAGTCATTTAAGGCTTTATTTTGCAGTTCAAGGGTTGCAACTTTGCTAATCAGCATTTCAGTCTTAGGTTCTCGCCGAGGACAAAAGGGCTAGAGGCGGGGAAACAGGTCTAGAATCGGTGAGATTTTAGCGCTGACGGAAGACTCCACCTATCACACCACTTCAGCTGAAAGATCTGAGGCACAGCCCCCTTACATAATGCCTGTTAGGTATGTAATGCGTCTTGAGTCCTCTACTAATTGGATGTAAGTATGGTTCCAAACAGTTTAATACAGGATATAGTGGTTACAGATACGTAAGCCACTCGCACCAGAATAAAGCGCTGATCCACTGTATCTAGGTATCCACAGCCAGCGCACACGTAATTTTAAGAAGTAGAGAGGTAAACATTGAGTGATGAAGAGGGCAAAGCTAACAAATCGTGATGGAAATCAACAGATTCTGTATATGTATTAGAAACTCGAGAGTATAATCATAACAAAAAGACCCGCATCGGTGGTTTAGTGGTAAAATTAGCCGTTGCCAAGAGCAACATCGGCTAGCCCCGGGTTCGATTCCCGGCCGATGCAACATGACACCAGAATTGGTACAAAATTCTTTTTGCTCTTCTTCCATCCTGTTTGCTCGCGTACTGGTAGTGATGGAGTTGTTGAAATGCTTTGATGTTGACGCGTGGCGTGTTTAGAGTGCTAATGCCCTTTCTTTCTTTCTTTTGGCAAGGACGGAATTAGCAAGGGAAACTCGAAAAATCTGGCAAGCTAATTTTTTTATACTGGAGTGGAGAAGGATGAGTGGTTGGTGCTGACATGGACTGAAACTTGATAATAGCCAAAGGTCGGGGGGATTTAGGCTGGTTTTGATTTTGGTACTTGTATCTTTGTCTAGGTTCCTAGCTGTGGCTGTTAAGTAAACTTCGAGATTCAATAGGCAAACAAATATCAAGGCTCTCGGGAATGTATGAGGTGTTAGAGATCAGAACGTTCTCCATAAAATAATAACTAATGTAGCCTGAACTATATGCCGGCGTGCTCGCTGTTCTCAAATCGCTATGAAGATGCAAGAGGTTATACCTCTAAATGCTGATGAGGTATCCATCCAATGCCCGAGTACACCATATCCATCCCAAATAATCAACAAGAAGGGCAAATAAGGAATCTAAATCCCCCAAGGTCCGTCGACTACGTTTAATGCGTTCTCAACAGCCTCCTCTAAGCTCTCAACTCTCGTCCGCAGATGGCTGTTCTCCTCCCTCTCGCGTGCAAGTCGTCCCCAGACAGCAGACTGGGACCCTCCTTCGCAATTTGCACATCCCCAGCCACCCTGCTCGAATTTTACGTTTCCATTGCGGACTTTATCGTACGCACTTTGACGTTGGAGCGGTAGAGACTTCTTGCCCTTAGGTGTCGTTTCGTGCTGCGAGTCGATCTCGGATGTAGCTGATGACGGAACGGTACCTGTAGGGCTCACAAGCTCGCGAGAGAAAGTGCTCGCAGCATCAGTCTCTACATCCGACTCGAAGCCTGAGTCCGCGATAGACACATCCGAGTTTGAGACACGGTTCCGCCGTCTGGGGCTCTCTGGGTCCTTGGCCAGAGCTGAGCTCCGTTTGCGCGCGGCTTCCTCTTCCTGGCGTGCGAGGCGCTCGAGAGCAAGCTCCTCTTTCAGCTTCCTCATCTCTGCCTCCTGCTCGGTAGCCCGGGCTGCCATTGTCTCAAGTTGCATCTTTAAGTGTCGTGCTCTTGTGTCTGCCTCGTCTAGCTCATCGTCTTGCGCGCTCTGTTCCGCTCGGGTGTCGGCGAGGGCGGAAGAGACATCGCGGTATGCGCCCTGGTAGCGGGAGAGGAGCTTCTCAGCGTTCGAGAGTAAATCGTGGAATGAGGAAGGGTCTAGAGGGTCGACTGCGCCATGTGGGAAGAGGGATGTCGAGATCTTGAGGTTAAGAAGCTCGTCGTCGGGGTTGTGATATATTGGTAATGGGACGGAAGGAGGTAGGACTGAGTTCTTTTGTGCGTTCAGTAGCCAGGCGAATTTCCCACTGCTATTCGGTGTCTGTGGTTTCGCGGGGGTAGGTGTGGATGGTTTAGAGGGGGTCTCATTCGCTGTGGCGGATCGTGTGAGGGCCGGTGCCCGATTCCACATGCCTGCTATCATTGTTGCGTCTGCTTCCTCTTCGTCTGAAGAATAGTATTCCTCGAGCGCGTCCCCCTTTACAGAGGACGTGGGTGAAATACCAAGACTCACTGGACCAGAGGAGCCGTTGAACCAATTCGAGATCACTTTGGCACCAGCTCTGATCTTTGGCTGTGAAGCTGTCGACTCGATAACCCGTCTCGATGGTATAAAGCTCGCAAGGGATTTGGTGGGGCTAGGAAATGAGGCCTTGGAAGTATGTTGCTGTATTGTTGATGTAGCTAAGGTAGCAGTTGTCCGGCAGTTGTTCAAGAAGGTATCTGTCAGGGACCGTTGGTGTCGAGGCGAGTAATGTTCGACAGGAGATCGCGAGTGCGGGTCATAGGCAGTTGCAGCTGTAAATGCGGAAGGAGGAGGTCGAACACAGTCTCGGATGTCCACGTCGTCGAAGGGAGTGTCGTCAATACTAGAAGTGGTGATCCGATTGTCTCCGCCGCGAAGAGAGAGGTGAGTCGCATGAGAAGGCGGAGGCGGGTGTTGCAGAGAGAGCGGAGCGATGGGGCTCTGGGCGGGTTGTTGCATAATGTCTCCTAAAGCTCCAATGATGTGGAGCCGGCCGTGCGAGTGCTGGAATGGGGATGCCCGATCGGGGAACGGGGATTTTTATGGTCGGTGTCCTCTTCGAGGCCTGCAATCTTCAAAGAGGCAATGCGAGAGGCCGGAATGACGAGTGTTGAAACGTGGTATGGAGCTCTCCCTGTCGATAGCGTTCTTATGCGTGGGACTTCTAGGGTGCTGTCGTGGCTACTCGTCTGTCGATAACCGCGTTGTAGAGCGGGAATAAACAATAATTGACAGATATGCAGTGCGACGTGTTGCTGCAGAGGCAGTGGTGTGATGTAGTGTGCCAGAAAGAAAGAGGGAGAGAAAGGTGCTCATCAACCATGGTGCGGTGAAGGCCTTTTGACGGGTGCCAGAGTTCGAGAGGTTGGACCAGGGTTGGTGGCAGGGAAACGAAACGCCACCGGCCACCGCCAAAACGTCGAATGGCAGCGATCTTCCACTGCCACCTCATCCTCCCACACCGAACGCACGCGCGTCGCGTCTTACTACCACTCCGCGCAATCGTTGCCCGTTCAGAAAAGTCACGATAGCATCGAGCTTGGTCCTGGAATGAGAGGAATGAAATCAAACTTAGCACTAGTACATGGCCAATGATTAGAAGCAAGCACAACAAGTTCTCATCTTTTAGACCGTAGCAGTTAATTTTCTCATTCACGGTCCTAGAAAAAGAGAACAAATAATTACTTTCAGCCAGATGCACCCTCCCAACGAGACCTTTTCGTCGCACATATCTTGCTGCAGATGTGAAGCTCACACTACCTTTTACACCTCCAATCAGCCCTCAAACCCAGTATTAAATCTTGGTCCTGGCACGCATTTGGGAAAGGTACTGTGTACGTTTGCAGTTAAAGTTCATCAATTTGAGTACTGGTTATTTCTCGCATTTAGTAGCAATTGACAAATTCCTCCGATCTTGATAGATCCCAAACACTCGACACTCGCCCACGCTATAACCGCGCTGGTCGGTGAGGCTTGATCAAGTGGGCAACTGGCGAAGTGTCCAGCTGATCGGTGCCATCTTCTGGAATCTGTGTCCAAAACGCCTTCTCTTTGATGAAGATGTGCGATTTGATCTTGGGTTTCTCAACTTTCCAGCTCGCGTCATCAATGGATCCCACAGTAATGCTCGTGCCTAGATGACGGAGAAAATTAGCATTGATCTATTCCGAGAAGTTGTTTCTATCGCCATGCTCTCCATATCCAACTCTTGACTACTACCCTAGATGAAGCTGATCGCAATTTCAAACTGCATATGGAGCATGGTACGTACTGTCAGGCGCAAACTCATAAACCATCGTAATTGGAGTTCCACACTCCCCACAAAACGTCCTCTTCGCCACATTCGAAAGCTCAATCGTCTTCAAACTGTTCCCTTCCACAATCTCAAAGTTTTTCGTCGGAACCCCCAGAAACGGCAGGAATCCAGAGCCTGAGACTTGTTGGCAGGCGCGGCAGTGGCAGATGGTGATATCCGAAGGAGCGGAGGTGCTTGTGTACTTTATAGCTCCGCAGCGGCAGCCACCCGAGAAGAGAGGGGTGTCTGCTGTCATTGTGAAGTTTGAGGAGGAGAGATGAAAGGCGTCTGAAAGAAGGATTGAGGATGGGATGAGAAGGGAAGTACGCTTATATGTTGATTAAATCTCCAATCACGTTCACTTGTGATGATGTAATTGGGATGTCGGATGCTCTCAATGTGCCCACTCATGAATCCGGTAACGATCTCAACTTCGGAACAATCCTGCCTGATACAGCAATACTATGTAAGACTACTATGATTCTCTTACCCTATTTCTCGAATTGCTCTACGAGAGGTGTGCCAGCGATGCTGACCAATCAGATGCTCCGATGGTACCCGAACTCGGTCTCACTCTCAACCTCAACTCTCCAACCCGTACTCAGTGAGAATGTTTCCACGTCGGCGCGTGGACAGGACAGGCGGTCAGTTTAGGATAACACGGAAGAGCGCTCCTGTTCGAATTACCGCTCCTCCTCGCCAGCTTCCAGCAGATACAACCCAAGCAGAAGAAACAACTCCCAATTCGACCACGGCTGTGGGCGCCAAAGCCCTAACGCGGAGTAGACGGCATGAAACGATTGAATTTAAGTCAGAATTGGATGGTGACGACTCCGACTCCGACTCTAGCTACAACAGCTTTATCCTATCCATCAAGAAGAAGGAACTGCTGCAGTCAGACACACAATTGACAACGGAAGATCGAACCTCGTTAGTTCGCAGTGCGTCACCAACTCCGAGTCTTAAGGGCTTATACGGAAGTCAAGCGGCAACTTACCGAGTCGTGAAGTCCACCTGGGCTGGTGACATCTACAAAAACAATAAACTGAGTGCTCAGCTGACAGTGCTTCCGAACAGTCGACCTTCTGATTATTCTAAGCCTATATACAGATGGCTGCATCTTGAGAACCCTGAGATGAACTTCGAGGCGTACATGGTAATGACCATGAGGTCTGATCAATGGCAGACTCTCGGATTACTGATAGACAATAGGAGTTTGCCACAAAATGCCCATATCTCGCTGACTCGGAGAGAGTAATCGTTACTTCGGTTCTCCGGACAGCACGGGAGAAATCGGACCGGTCTCTACGGATGCCCCTGGATAAAATTGGCAGTTACGTCGAGCCTGAGTATTTCGAAGAAACGATCCAAAACACCGTGTTCCAAGGCCCAAGATCGAAACGCATAACGGAGGAGATAGTACGGTAAGAGCCCCTTCCTAGCCACGAAAATTTCATTGCCCTATGAGAATTATGCATAGGCACTTCTAGCCTCACAAATTCCCCAGCGATCACAACGATACTTTCAGGGGCTAGCTTGATCCTCTTTCCTATCACTAGAGCTTATGGGTTTTCCATGAGAGAGACACTAGCCCCTTAGTACTATCGATGAGGCCTAATTAACTTATTGACACATGCGTGCAGATGGATTGCCATACCGTACTTCTTCCTCACGCCAATCGCAGGGCAGAACACAGGATACCATCGTGTTCATGGACGCGAGCTTCGACCGCAGTTGGCCAAGAAAGGTTGCATCGGCGAGGGAAAATACTTTCAAGTAGCACAGTTTTGGTGTCTGATGCTAGGAGATAGTAAGCTTTCACGGTCAACGTGAGTGTCCTATAACTGATGATTGCAGGTTTAATGATATCTTGCGCGCGTATTTCCATCTCTGAGATACCGGGAGATCTCATCAATCTCAATCACCTCCCTCCGACTACTCCTGCCCAATCATCGACCTGGGATAAAGCACCGATGCTCCAGGTTTCGGATGGTGGTTTGCGGCTTTGGCTTCTGCCACTTGACCAATGCAAAACTTGGCACAAATTTATTATGCACTTCGCCAGTCTGGGGTTCAGTCTCATCGATGGCTGGCAAGTCAAGTATCGCGAGCTTTTACTTGGTATGGTATTTCAAGCCCGCTTTCTAGGCTGCTTACTCATTTATGCTAAAAGATGCAAATGATTGGAGCAAAGTTATAGCTATGGCCAAGAAGTCAGCGATAAGACTGGACCTTTGCAGAAGGTACTTAAACTGCGAATCGTTCGTACGATATACTGAAAGATTGACGCAGAGATCAAAAAGGAGATATCGGTACTGCACACAGCTCTTCGGCTAGTTTATCCGAAACTGAGTTATCTTCGGTTCCGACGACCTCAGCAGTGCAACAAGTAGACGGGCACGCAAAGGACAGCTTCCAGAAACCACCAGCAGCTTTCTCGTTCTCAGAACCAAGTGTACTATCTGATACTCTTGACGGAACAGAACTGAAGTCGTCTGCTCAACTCTTACATGTTGACAAGTTCCATGTCTTCACTCTACTTGCGACGGTTCAAATCGCCCCATTGTCACTCAAAAATGAGCCTCCAGGGACCCCGGAAATATCTCCATCACCACAGTTTCGAATAGACGAGCAAAAATTGCAGGATGACCTATTAGATATCGACCAGTATCTTACGTCTGGCAATACTCGAGGCATAGAACGCGCCAGCTATTTAGAATGCCCGAGAAAGACAAGCTACGACGTTGAAGCAACGATAACGAAACTCTCTACGATAGGCCGTGGTGAGTACAACAACAAGAAGGCTTTTGTAAGAGCGGCTCGAGACATTCTCGAACTCTTTTGCCCTTTACGCTACGAAAAGGCTACAATAATCCTCAAGGTACTTGATTTCCCTTATTCTATCGCAGTAGAAGGCAAGAACAGATAGAAGGGGAAAATAAATATGCGGACCTGCCAAAAGCTACTGTTGCTGGAAGTCCGGCTTTACTAAAAATTTGCAGTTTTGGGGTAGCGTCGATCGAATCGTGCAAACTCAGGGTATCAAGAGCGCGTACGGCCAGTTTGGGATAATAGTGAAAGAGATATCGAAGTTAGCCCAACTAGCAAGCGAGATTCGAGAGGAGACATTTTCGAGTGATGCATCAGACTATACAACAACTTTACCGCACGAATTTCTTCAGGCTTGGATGCTTTTGCAGATGTATCTCATCGGCTCGGCAACTGATCACTCCTACAAATATGCGAATCATCTCCAGAGGTGCAAGGAGAGACTTATGAAAGGACGCTTGAAGATGGTCGAGCGACTGCAGCCGGTCAGCCTTCATTCAAGAGAAGCAGCTCTACCTCTTGGAATAACGACGCTTCTGCTCAGTCAACTGCTCCATGACAGCCAGGGACCACTTACTCCGGAGCGACATCGATTGACTTCATCATACTGGACATTGTTCCAGGACTTCAAGGCCAAGGTGCACAACAGACCTCTGAACCGAAAGTACGAAGCTACCTTCGTAACCATCAAATCTGAGCTCGAGACAATTATCGGAGCGCTTGAGGATCAATTGCGAGTCTTGATTGCAATAGAAGACAGCATCGATGAAGCTGAAACCCACTCATTCGCATCGATTTCATCCATACCCAATTCGTTGGAGCCGACCAGAGAAGCGTCTATCACGGAGTACCTGCTTCACGAAACTGAGGAGGCGCTGCAAAACTTCAGGGAAATCTCAAGGCAACTGAACGAGCTTGAGAGTTGGCACTTCCTATGCCTGTCAATCGACAATGATATGCAGCAGAAAGCAGCGTTCGCATTTAGTGAATCCCTCAAAGCCTTTTCATTTCTGGAACATCACTAATTTGAGTATAGCAACTGTCACGGTTTTCTTCTTGCCCCTGACTACACTTACAGGGATATTGGGCATGAATACTAGTGATATACGGAATATGGCCGGCGGAAGCTGGATCTTCTGGGCCGTTGGTGTTCCTCTCGGTGTCTTTTGCCTGTCAGTCTGGTTCGCGTATCTAGGCTCTTTTGAACGGTTCTGGCGATGGAGTCGGCGCACAAGTCAAAGAACGAGCAACACTCTCTAACGTATACGGCGGGAAGCGCAAAGGACGAAAGAGGTATCGATGTAGAAGGGCACGTGGCATCATTGAATAGCATCATCTAGCAGCGGCTGAGTGAAGATCGTTCAACATTGCTGGAGCCTGTCGAGTATGTCCTAATACACACATGCTAATGTTTAGTGGAAAGAAATCTTCCTTTGGCCACTGTTACATATCCCTGCACAGATTCGACTTCTCTATTCCTCTCTAGAATGGGATCATAGACCTTACATATATTCTGGATTAACATTTATTGCTCACTCATGATCGGTCTCACAGCTGCTATCTCAAAGCTTCTCCGAACAGCAGTCTGACTCTTTCCCAACCAAAACTGACGCCTGATTCTTCGTAGAAGGAACATCAATCGCTGGGTTCACAGTAAAGAAATCCGAAGGTTTGAAGTGCACCTGAAAGATTTCCGACGGCATCACCGGCCAGTCTTCTGTCCTATCACAAATATTAGCATCTGCTCAACGCAACATTGACAAATCAAACTTACCTCGGGTTATGCGTCAGTCCAAATGTATTCCATATAACCAAATCCTCGTTCGTCACATCCTCATTCCTCTTCACCATATCGTGCACGCCCCCAACCTCGAGCTGACTCTGCAACGTAAAGCGTCCTGCAGCATACAACTCATCATCCTGGTACTTTGTCACCCAAACATGATGATTCGTGAACAAAGCCCTCTGCGCCTGTATTGACCCCGGCGTAGCTAATAACTTCTGCGTTGGCGGCGGCACGAATTTGTAGGCTACTGGATTCCCGCTGATCGGGTTCTTCTTGTTTGGGTTGATGATTTTGAATGTGCGGTTGTGCTGTGGTGCTGCGTCAAGACCAGAAGATCGGTTGACGATCGTCTTGCGGATTTCGTAGAGGTTGCCGTGAGGGTTTGTGGATTTGTCCCAGGGGGCAGTGTGGGATTCTTCGTGGAGCACAGTGTTTTTGTGGCCGTCGATTGCGGGGTCGATTCCTATAGTCGGATGTTAGCATGTAATTAGGTTTTTCGACATTGGTTTCTTGAACGTACGGGCTGCGAATATGTGTTGATGGTTTTGTGCTAGAACACCACCTGACACCACATTCCCGTAATCGGATGTCTTTCCTGGATCAATATTTACCACGCTCACGATGCCGGTTGCGCGCACTTCGAGCGTGATGCCTCCTGCAGTGTCGAGCTTGTATGCGAAGACATACTCATAGTTCGCAAGGGTGATGATGAACTGGACAACAAGCTCTCGCATCCGGCTGACGACTGCTCGACCTGTTCTCCAGTTCGTGTGCTTCCATCCGATTCCGTTGTCTTGCTCATGTAGACAGATAACGTTGGGGTGCACTTTCGGTTCGCCATCGTTGGAGACTATGACCGCGTCAAAGTACTTGATCACTCCCAAGCAGTCACAGCCTAGTGATAGATTGTTCGCACAGTTGCCCGCCCCCCCGTCCCCGAAATCGAAGGCTTGCTTTCGATGAAATGGAGGCCGTGGATCTCCATATGGTACCGTCATCTCACTTATACTCATGCGATAGAGGATGCTCCTCCCATCGTAATGAATATCGTGCAAAACTGCACCTTCCCGTGGGTTGAACGAAACTCGGAATCGCCACTTTTGCCACTCGACCAGCGATTCATCAGTAACTTTGAAAGAAGGTCCGTCAGGTTGCGTGATGTTAATTGGCCTCAGATCCTCTCGCACGCCTCCGGGTAGTAGCTCGGGAACGTACTCCGCAGATTGGCAGTGATCGATGATGCGTTCTGAATGGGTCTTGCCGGTGAGTGAATCTCCCTTACCACCAGTCGCAAGCCTGTCGATCCGAATGATGGTCTTCTTGTGTGCGTCTAGGATGGGGATCAGAGGTAGCGGATAGGCGTAGAAGTTGCTGTCGGCGTTTCCATTTCGTGTGTCTTGAGCGAAGCATAACCCTTGGAAGTAGCGCCGGTTTTCACTACCTAGATCGAGTCCTCCGTACGGCCTGGTATATATTAGCAATGGTCAAATAGCTTAGCAAAAGCACATACCAAGGTTCTACAACTAGTTCGAAGCCCTCAGGCAACTTAAACTCAGCAACAGCCTTTTGAAACTCTTCCGACTCTTTACACGCCTTTACTAAAATCTGGAATTCCCACAGCGTCAACGATGCATGATGCTCCTTCCCAATGACCTCATGTCTAACACGCTTTTTAAGATCAATGTCAACAATTGACTCATGATACTCGGGGATCTTGTCAGACCCAATAAGGTCGTATTGGCATTTCGCCAGCCGCGGTGGTCGTTTCGAAGTGGGTGACTGTCCAGGTTTTGAAGAATGTTCGAGATCGAGATACTGCTTCATTGGCTCTTTCGCCGGTTCTTGAAGGAAAATTTCTCGGAAATCAACAACGACATCGGGATGTTGGGCGAGGATAACGTCTCGGGCTGTTCGTGTCTCGTTGACGTTAAGGGTCTTGAATGGATGGGGAGCCATGATGGCCTTGGAGGATCGAAATGAAGTGTGGATGTGTGTTCTTCTGATTTCAGTGCAAGCTCAATAAAGCCGACCTCAGTAGAATTGAATGTGTACACGGGTTGAAAATGGTATCTTCAATTGCACCAAGTGGGATGAAACGCATGAATAAAAAACATCATTAGCGGGATGGTTCTGGTTTTATATGACAGCGTACATGCCTGATAGAGTGGGGTTCCTCTATTAACGCCTGATTTTGCGAGAGGGGAGCCCTGTCGGTCCGCTAGTTAGAAGCTTGGAAGACGGCTACTCCCCAGCTTCTCGGGTGGACCTCCTCCTTTCGCAAGACCCACTATCGTACGGTTTCGAGCGGTCAGTAAGACCCTCCAGATCCTTATCTAACATGAACTATAACTTTGTCTATACAGCAGGCTAAGCGTGTTGGTTCGTCATGTCTGTCATCAAAAGCGATGTAGAAGGTCCGCGTGTACCTGCCGTTTTGGGTTAGAGTCAGCTATGTACCACCAACTCATCTTCACACAACTCAGTCAAGTGGAACCACATTCCTCCAATCCATCTTCGTACGTAGACATATGAGAATTTCCTATGATACTGTATTGCACTTAATTATGTCGTAGATCTACTCCGTCGATTTTCTCGAAACTGTACTACAACTCGCGGAATAGGTTCCGCGATTTTATTTTATTTGTGTTGGTATGCACGTCGTGCAAACTTGTTTCCTAAATCGGACTTCTAAATAAATCTAATGCTACTATGCTAGCGCAATACGTGGACACGGCAGATTCCTATCTTTTAGAATAGTTAGGTGAGTAATTCCAGGGTCTGGCCAAAGGGATTAAAATGTCCAGTGTTGTGTGTCTATAGAGGTTACATAGTGTACTGCTAAAAGCATTATGAAGGCTTGAGATCTCAACAATTTCTAATAAATCCCGTCGGTTAAGTAAGGTCACATAGCCCTGGTAATGCATAATAAAAAATTACTACAAGCTTTGTTTAGCAGTAGTGCATTATTGCTACACCCTAGTTGCTAAAATGAACTTTACCCTCTCTATTGTTATCTTCTACTCAATAACCTTTATCTTGCGATTAGATGTAGGAAAATGAATTTGAAGACGAGATTATGTTTGGGGGCGTAAGCTCGAAGTGGGTTCAAGTAACTGTTATTTTGATGAGGTTCTTCAGCTGCTATGAGTGTTGATACCTCATGCTGGATGAAGCCCAATCTCACTCGGTGCTCCAAGCGTGAGCCAACAATTCAGTCGGGCGCAATGCGCGATGAGTATATGTAAATCAAGCAAAACAGAGAGGAAAACTGTAAGATCTGGACGCATGATTAAAATGGTACGATTTGGGATTGAATTGAGTGTTTGAAGAAATTGCTGATTTTTAGTGATTGGGGCTTCGAGGTATTCAAAGGTTGACCAGGGATAGCAGGAATCTGGTCCCTACAATGGAGTTCAGGGCGCTAACGTGAAGTATTATTTTCTATGGTATCACAATTTTTCCAGGCTGATGAACGATCAACGTTGCAAAAAAATAGTCTCCGTACTGAGCATGACTTTCAAGGCTTCCGCCTGTGTATGAGCAGTTGCCAAACCCTATAAGCGCACGGGAGATTGCTTCTCTGATCAAGGACCTAGTTCGTCCTGTGACCTTAGTCTTCTGTCTTTCATCTGACCCTTCTCACCATAACGGCGTTTTTCCTCGCATTATCTCCACGACATGAATGATTTAAACCCTCCAATCATCACTGGCATCTTTGAATATTACTAGCAAGCAAGCAGGATCACACAACAAGACCAATTTTGACATTTGATGCGCCGTTTCCCCCTTACTCACGACTGCCGAACCAACTGGGCCCCAGAAAAAGGGCTGTATTGCGGCATTGTGAAATGTGGACGTAGGCTTCTTAATTTGTCTCTAGGGCGGCTCTCAAACCTTGAGTGTGACTGTTGGTATGGTAGAGATAGCATGATAGCAAAATTCTATATTGTTCAGCTTCACCCCCTTCCCTTTCAACATCAGATGCTCATTGGGGAGTTGGTTGGTATACACAGCGCCCTCACTGTCGTTAAATTGTATCTATTGAACCTTGGGAATTGAAGACCTCATAAAGCTCCTATTAGCTGTCTCGAAACTTGAAGGCTTAGCCTCCGTGAAGATCGAGAGAGATTTCAGGGGCCTCAGAATTTGCGCTGGACAGACCATTGTATTCACTGGGTTTACTGATAGCAAACAAAACTATACAGCCCTATCAAATCCAACAAATACTCACCGCAGAGCGGCGAAATCATTTAGTCCAGTCGTCTGGTACCTTCTTGAAAGACGGTGACTGAAACGATTAGATGGAACATCTCTCGTACGATTAGTCGAGATATTGATATAAGTCGATCGAAGAAGTATACACGACTACATACGGAATGTGTAAAGGAGCAAAAGAGAACTCCATCATTCCGTCGATCTAGAGAGATTATGTAGAAACCGTCACAGAATTTCATTTACTATCTCATAATATCCACCATTCCTTACTGACTCGTAACACATATTAGCGCCCTCAAGCGCTCTAACCTCGCATCATGTCGGAGCATACCTAGGTAGCCTCGTCTCATCAACTTTCCATCTTCAAAACATCAAGTGGGATTGCAACTTTTCAAGGCTTCTTTAGCTACCGTTATGGCGCAACCGTCTAGACTTCGTGACGGTAGCGGTATTGTCCTCTTTTCTTTGGGTGACGGCGGCATGCGCGGTTTATCTTCGCTTTACGTTCTGTAGCGGCTCATGAAACAGCTAGATCCTAGAGTTTCTCCGCACGTCAGTACCAAAATGCATCGATATATACCTTAACTCATGCCTGCTGTGTTCGAGAACACGAAGCACCACTATTCAGACCGCAGAAGCAGACTACAAGGACGATTCGATGGCCAGGCCCTCGAATCACTTTAAAAGAAATGATAGGGCCTGTTAAAGAGATATTATAATAAGAATGGGAGGAAATAAAGTAGTAGTACATATAAACGTTAATCATTAGAATACCTTCGCGTTATGAAGTCATTTCGCTTAGTAAGAACTGTATATATTAAAATAGTGAAGCCAACATTTACCGAAATTTTTAGGCGACTCGAACACTAAAAAAGGCGCGCTAAAAGCTTTAAGTAATTCTAATTATAAGACTATGTTAACCTTCATTTACTTAGGTGTAATATGAAATAAATCTAGTATTTGTGTAAGGATTTATAGGGGCACGCGGTTGACAGAAAGGCCGCACTCCCAAAACCAATCCCACCAAAATACGCTAAGTATTGGACGAACATCAAACTATATTTATACGCAACATAGCATATTGCTACAACAGTGCGAAAAAAAATCAAATTCCAGAGGCAGGAAAAGATTTTTCGCTTTTCTCTATCATATATCAAGGTTATGTTGATTTATTTTGTAGCTGCGAAGATACTTGAACTGCTGCAAGGTGACTTTTGCTAGTTCAGCGTTTTTTGTCAAGCGCGTGAGGGAAGGTGCCCCGCATTTGCTCACTTAACTAATTGCTTGTTTTGCTGACACCTATCAGCGGGGTAGCTAATTAGTTGATGATCTTGCCCTAGATGTGTCGAATGCTGACACACTCCGCGAGTGATTATATCGCGCGAGCCCCCTATCCTTCTTCTTATTTCACTTCGCAGTAAACTTTATCTCAATTCCGAGTATCATTGCAGCCAATGGCTCCTCAAATGCCCGCCAACACGGAAAGTCTTCTTGCTCTCGATAGCGTGAGGATCTGGAAGTGCTTACGCAGATTTCCGTTATCGTGTTCCCTCACGCTGCAATCGGGCAACGTCGCTCAAAACTTAAAAGATATCCAAAATGAGCGGGATGAGAAGGCACGCAGGCTTGAGTGGACGCAGGAAGTCACATGGATTCACATTCCAGTGAATGATATGGACTTATGTAAAGTGAGCATATGATCTCTTCAACGCGAAATAAGATCCTTGTTAATGAAGAACACCCTCGAGCAGGATGTAATCAAACGCGTTTGTAGTACTGAGCAAGCAGATCATCTGCTGCAGTCAGAGTATTGGTCGGACCAACTGCACGAGCCGTACGATAGTGATGAAGAAGATTTACAAGGAGAAGAGGATGATACCACTTCACAACTAGACCAAACGACTTCAGGTAGGCATCAAGCGTTTGGAAAGGCCCCAGGATATCAAGAAGAGAAAATAAAAGGTTGGACGAAAGAACTTGTCAAAACGCCTTTCATGGACGCGAAAGCATGGAGTCCAGACTTCAGTGAGCGATCATTCATGCTCTCAAAAGCCTGTACCTATATCTTACCTTGTTCGTAGGATTGAAAGATGGAAAGTGGCATCAAGTGAAAGGAAAGAAGCGAGACAAAGGTTAGTCCAGACCTCTTCATTCACGTGATACGCTGAATTGGCACAGATAGCGACGCGGATGCGAAGAAGAATTTCGTAACTAACAGCATTCTTTATGTAAGACAATATTATCTATGGGTGCGATAAGTTATTGATCTGTATACTCTAGATGCCATATCTACATTGGGCTTGGCTTCATGACCACAACCGCGGAACTAAAGAACGTCACAGAGATTGGGTGAAGAATTGTAAAAAACCTAAAAAACCTAATATGCACCCACGCCGAAGCCTCGATGAAGCCGCGCTTCGGCACCTTTCTTACAACAGTCTCATGGAACGAAACTGCGATCAGGTTGTGACACGTTTCCTTCAGGGTGCAAAGCAAGGACGAAAAGGACAGCGGTCATCCAACAGTAGGGTATCAGAGGATCGTGAAAAGATCAAGTACATGGATGAACCTACTATAATGGTGGTTGATCAGCTCTGGTTGTGGATATTAGATGATGGTAAACGACTTTTCTTTCTTCTTGTACGACCACAATTGCTAATTGAAACCTGCTCATGTCAGACACCATCATCTCAAGTTTCCCAGAGTCTTCTGGAGGCCAACTGCCCAGCGAATGTGATCGGCCCGGCTGGTGCAAGTACCTTCATCTCGAATGTTTCGCCCGTGGGTGGTTCGCTGGCCCTCGAAAAGAACACACCGCCTGGCGTCTCGCCTTTTGCATCATCAATCGAAGCTATTCCATCTTCCGCCATCATCACTTGAGGAACCCAGATTTGCGGTATATGGAAATCTTCAGAAAAGCCATTGAACATGAGGTTTGATGCCTTGCCTTGCTGGAGACAGTGCCTAAAATTGACATATGATAGCGAGCTAGAAGTGCCGATCTTTTCGTAGCACTGCAAGGCGGAAAGAGTAATGCGCTCGTACTTCGAAGATCCCAGATAAATGAAGACAACGAGAAGGAGGAAGAACAGTGGATGAGAAAGCAGAAAAGTCGGAAGAGTTCAGCGGATCTATATGACACTCAGGAAGATATCGCTGCTGTCATTCACATCCGAGATATCGAAGAGGAGCTTCGCATCATTCTGCATATCACAGAACTCCAGCAGCAAGTGCTGGGCACATTCGTTCATCCACGCAGCAAATTCTTCGAACGTGAACTCGGAGGCGTCAGAGCAGAGCTGGATGCACTATGCGCGCAAGCAGGAAACATACATGAGAAGGTGCGTCAGACTCCCGAATTGGCAATTTCACGATGTGACATGCTCACTGAGTTGAATAGTTATTCCAAACATTGGAGCTCAAGCAGACGCTGCTAAGTGTGCGCCAAAACCAGATAGTGCTTGTCTTCACCATCATCACTGTAATATTCGTAAGCCGATCCTTTTCAGCTAAGGCGAAACCTTATCTAACACCCCCCAAAGTTACCTTTAGGATTCATCAGTTCAATCTTCGGCATGAACGCAGCGGAGCTTAGTGACGGATCACCGGTGAAACTCAAGAGAATCTTTGCTTATATGTGTGAGTTAGAATGCCCCAATAATTTGTACGAATGTGCTGAACAAGTTACCGTAGTCCCAATCAGTTTTTTAACCTCTATAATCGCCTTTGGTCTAGCATACATTCGCTTCAATTTGGGCTGGCATCAGAACTATACTGTTTTCAAACTTCCCTCAAAAACCTGGGGAAAGCGTAGCTCATCTAGAAAAAGTTCTAATTACCTCGGTTCACGTAATGAAATCGACACCAGTATGAACCATCTGGCATAGCGGAGGTTAGGAAGGGTGCCAGACACTCATAGAGGCGCTGCCTAAGAAACCGCACCTATTTCATATTCTTAAAAAGTTTACCGGTAATATTGAGGGAGTCCTAGAGATTGTGTTGTTATAATAAGCGGCCAAACGTCTAGTTTTAGAGCCTCGCCCCACTCTGTGGGTCGCGTTGTGCTTGATGTTCCTCCTTTGTTGTTATTGTTATAATTCTAAGATAAATTGCGTACACAATTAATTAATTATTCTCTAAGAGTTCTAAAAGCTACCTAATAAAGATTTTCTTCTTTGTTTAGATAAGATGTCTTACCCTGCTAACTTGTTCTGCTTTCTGCGTTGTTTCCTTGTTAAGGTTAGAGGCGGCTAAAGTAGTGTTAAGGCCCTAGGGGCGAGGGTAAAAAGGATCGTGTTTTAGGTTAGTAAGGCATAGAAGCTATACTATAAGTTAGCAGTACTTTATAAGGGCGTGCAGATCTTCTATATAATAGTAGTTAGTTCTGTCCTGTTTCTGTATAAGGTATTAACATACCTTATTGCAACAATTAACAATAGACAGCGATTAAGACGTGCTAGTGCTAAAGATTAGCATTATTGTAGGTTTAAGCCTTTAAGAGGTTATCTTAAAGTTCTTTATTATATGTAAGAGGTTGTGTGCTAAAAACAGAGCCTGTAGGGCTTACGCAGATAAAGTTAATAGCTATATTAGTAAAAGTTAATTAAAGAAGAAGGACATTCTAGGCAACTGCATATGCAGTTGCCTACGTAGAATTTTTATCTTAAATATGGTTGACAGCTTACCCAAACCACAGTTCCAACGACAGCTCCCAACGAGCTTCAAAAACCACGATTAGAGTTTTGCAGGTTCCTACTGGAAACGGCACCAGATGCCCCTGGTACTGACTGTTAGAATTAAACCGTTCAAGGTAGTCAATGCCCCGTGCTACTAGACCCTAAAATTAAATATATACATAAACTTTCGCTATCCGCCAATTCGAGCCTTGAGACGTCTCAACCTCAGTTCAACACTGACATTGATATGAAGGAGCATGCTGCAGGAGGTAGTGTAGAAGGTACTGTGTAAATCTTTGTGGGAGATGCACTTCTGTTTTCCCAAATAATCGTTGTTGGGTTGTTCGTGATAGGCGTCGAGCGAATGGTATGGTGTTTATAATTATGTCAATTCAAACAATAGACTCTACGTACCAGAAAACACAGTCTGGTCATATAACACTTTGATTTCGATGAAATACAAGAGGAACAAAAATTAATCCCAGAGGCAGAAACCAATCTTGGATATTATCAGGAGATGTCTGTACTAACCCCATGCGAAGGTCAAACTCGCTTTCGACAGGGGGTTCTTTGAAGGAAGGAGATGAATTGAGCCCCAACTCTCTGTTTTCTCTATCGTAGTCACTAAACTCAGATTTGCTGACCCTCGAATATGCACAAATATCTTATTAAAAAAAAGGTGGAATCAAATTTCCTAAAATATTATAACCTTAGATGTCCGAGCCAACTCCGAAGATTACTGTCATTTTGACGTCAGCGTTCATTATTAAATATAAAGTCCTTGCACGGAAATGACGACCACTATTATAAAACTTAATAATATTAAAACGACTAGGCCATAATTTTCCAAAAGAAATTGCAATCCCACCCCATCAACAACCTCACCTATCTCGCCTTCTCACTAATATGGCATTTAGAGCCCAACCAAGTTTCCTTCCCCGAACACTCCACGCCCGATCCTTCACAGCATCAGCTCGTTCCTCCAGATTGATAGGTCAAAATCCCAAGGCCAATCAACCCAACTCTATCAACCAACAGGTCCGCTCCAACACACCGAATACCGACAAGCAGTCTTCCGCCTCACCAGATGAGAAAAAAACTGGAAACGACGATCCGGCCAAGCAGCCTGATCACCAGGCGGAGCCGACACGGAGTACAGGCATTGGTGGTGACTCTGAGATTAAGGGAGGAAAGGAGGGGTTGGGAGAGAAATCAACATAAGGCTTCTCGATGCGTAGCCTAAAATTCAAAGTCGTTGGTTCACAGTATATTTGTGGAATTTCCTAAGTCATCGCACGCATTTAGTGCTGATTTGTATAGGAGAAACGGGCCCTGGCTCTCTTTTGATCTACAGTCTAGCTGGATTAGTTCTAGCTCTAGCCCAATTACTAGCTATGACATCCTAACGTCAATTTGGATATACTTGGCTGATTTTGTTGCTACTGTGATAGAATGCGCCTTGGAATTTTTGCATTGTGCTAACGAGAATTAACTGTAGTCTGTTGTCTACTTAGTGCGAATTCAGTCGCTTACTCAATGATTAGAAATCCACTAGTGAAGACACGAAAATTGGGTAGAGTTGCAGCTTTTCCATTCTTGCAGATGAGGATACATTCATTCTCAAAAGCCTACATTGAAACAAGCAGTTCAAGCATCTCAACTCTCCTAGTTTGATACCAGAGCAATAATGACCACTTTGTCTGCAACCCTTCTAGGGCTCCAATCCATCCCTTTGATCCTCTTCGGAATAACGACACTTATCTCTCCTGCCGCGGCTGGCTTCGAGGACTTACTACCACCAGTGTTGCATATGATTGGGTACGTATTTATTCTCCCGCAAAGTCCAGTCTCAAGGTCCGTCTTATCACATATTGCATAATATTTCAAAATGACTCAATGCGTTCGCTCTATAGGATTGTTGGCCTATCCTTGGGGGTAACATACCTTGTAATAACTTTCCAACCTCAAAAAACCCGACACTGGTTCTTGATAGCCGCGGCGCCTATGAGGTTCTTAGGCGCTGCTTTGTTCTTGGGAGATGGAAATCGCGGGACGGCGCTATGGGATGCGGGGAATGGAGCTATAAATCTGGCTGTTGTTCTATGGGAGACGAAGAGAACGAAGAAGAATTAAGCACAGTTGTATTACATTCAGTTTCGCATTGCATTAGATGGGATTTGCTGGCATTAAGCACAGGTAGGAACGGGGGAAGAGGAGAAGGAAGGATATAGCGATAATATCAATACCTAGAATGGTGGCTGATCTACACGAAGAGTCTCGGCAACTGTCAGATTTCGAACTGTGCTTTTAGAACAAGTCATGTGATTTTTTT
>BLYF01000045.1:448499-514260 GCA_014905255.1 Herpotrichia juniperi | reverse complement strand
ATAATCGGAGGCGGGACAGCAGGTTGCGTCCTCGCTTCCCGACTACATCAGCGAAGACCATCATTGTCGATTCTTCTGATAGAAGCAGGTCCCGACGTAACTGGCCACGCACATGTGGAGAGCCCCGCCGAAGCTGCTTTCCTACATGGCTCGGATTTGGACTGGAAGTACATGACTGTGCCTCAGAAGCATCTTGACGGGAAGCCGAGGTACAATTGTGCTATGAAGGGACTCTCTGGGGGAACGATTATCAATACAGGTATGTGATTTGAGGATTGGATGTTGTGATTTGGCTGATTGAAGGATAGGTGGTTGGATCCGCGGCGACGCGCTCGATTATGATCTTTGGGCTCGACACGTTGGTGATGAGAAATGGAGTTACAAAGGACTGTTGCCTTACTTCAAACGTTCCGAAAAGCACTTCAACCCTAATGATAATACTGAGCAGCATGGTTTCGATGGGCCAATCCATACTGCCTCCATCAGCTCCTCTGGCCGTAGATATCCGCTCCGTGACCAGGTACTCAATATTTGGAAACAGAGTGGACTAAAGGAGATTCCGGATGGGAATAACGGGCATCCTCAAGGAATCGCAGAGTTAGTAGAGAACTGGAGGGATGGGAAGAGACAGATTGCTAGTACTGCGTATCCTCTGGGTGGCGTACGAGTACTGACGAATACATTGGTGCAGAGAATTATAGTGAATGATGGGAATATTGCGGTGGGTGTGGAGCTGGCGGATGGAAAAAAACATATGGTGAAGTTGGGTGGTCAGGTTGTGATTTCAGCTGGTGCATACCGAACGCCGCAGGTCCTGATGCTTTCGGGGATTGGTGATCAGGAGATTCTTACCAAGCACGGGATTCAGGTGGTAGTAGACTTACCGCAAGTCGGGAAGAATCTGCACGACCATCTGATGATGTTCAGGTACTGGAAACTTCGACATCCGGAACAAGGCCTTTCATTAGGATCTCCGCTCTTCCAAGGACAGAACTATGAGAAAGGTGGACCAGTGGACTGGCTCGTCACGGCACCAATTCCGACAGCGCCACTCAAAGCCGCAATCGAGAAAGACGAAGGACCAGTTTCTGATGGCCATCAACTCCTCGCGGGTCCTCGCAGCCACCTGGAAATGAATCTCCTATACGCAGTCTTCGGAAGCGAACAGATCGGACTCCAAATCCCCATGGATGGGAAATCTATTATGACTTACTTTATGGGATGTCTGCCTACATCGCGAGGCTCCATTACCCTCTGCTCAAATGACCCGGCAGTATCACCAGTCATTGATCCGAACTACTATGCCACGGAGACTGATCGGCACGTCATGCGTGAAGGATTCCGGATGCACTCGCGGCTGCTGCTTGAAACACCAGAAGGAAAAGAGCTTGTCGTAGATGAGCATGTACCTCTAGGTATGGAGATTCTGGGCTCGGACGCGCCAAACGACCTTATCGATGAGCGGATCAAGCTAGGTGGCATGACTGTATATCATCCTGCGGGTACGGCAGCTATGGGAAAGGTTGTGAACGGGTCGCTGAATGTTTTCGGTGTGAAAAACCTCCGCGTCGTTGATGCTAGTATTGTGAGTGCTGTATCCTTCAACCGAAGAACGTTCGACTAAATTTGGGGCAGATACCTGAACCTTTAGCATCCCACTACCAGGTAGCGGTCTATGCTATTGCTGAGCAAGCTGTTGATATCATCCTCAGTGAAGAGTTTGGAGAAAGATAGTATGGAAAGGAAGTATGCGGTGAATGTAATGCTGGCATAAATAGTAGGAATTTGTTATGTTGGCTTCATCTTTTAGCCCTCTTCTTAGATTGTTTTGTCTGTCCTGTGAGTTCCTGGTCGTGAAAATATAGAGTATAGACATCTTCGCTCTGATAGTGTGACGGTCTATACAATACCTCTTACTTGAATGAGTAAAAGAGTTCTCTTTTGCTTTACAGATAGCCTTTGTACTTGTTATGTGAATATTGGGCATCCACTAGCCATTTCCTGCAAGATTTCATTGTGTTTCTAATATCCGTAGATTTCTATTGACTCTAAGTAATGTAGTACCAGTGTACTAAATATTCCACCGCGAGCTGAAGATCCTTGCTCAAAGATGCACATGCCAAGGGAAAGGGCATTTTGATCCCTCTCATTGAGACTGGAGTTACGAGCTACTTAAAGGGGAAGATCAGTGATGTGTGACGCTAAGTTTCTGTTGAGGCTAGGCACCACACATCATGTTTACGAAAGCGAGATTGGAGGAGTTCCAGGAAGCGCCGCCGATGAAGGAACTGCTGTTGATGGCGGAGGACGCGATCACGCTTTGCTAGGGCCTGATTATGCCTTACTTGTGGATTGATGCATTATGTATCATCCAGAAAAATGAGGAAGATTAGGTGAGAAAATCTGGCTCGATGTGCGATATATATGCATTGTCGTGCCTCACAATCGTAGTTGCGAAGAGTGCTGGTTAAACGCATGGTATATTTCAGGATCAAGGTTACGGAGACGATGAGAGAATCCCTCGCTTTTTGCTCCGATGCATAGATGCGTTTGCGAAGATCAACCTATTCCAGGCCCATCCGGGTCAATTTCTTGGTTTGGATTTCGATGATCAGCATGCCAGAAGGCTGAAGGAAGATTCGTGGTTACAGCGACCCCAATCCGCAAGGAAATGTGACAATGACCCTGGACGATGGGTATCACAGTTGTGGCACCATTGCAACGACGTTTGCAGCCGCAGACTTAACATACGCCAAGGACTAGCTGCCTACCCTTTCTGGTCTGACTTAACAGTCCAAGAGAATGTTGAAGAATCCATTTGACTCCCAAGACGTGTACCTTGTCGGGGTCAGGCATAAAATCGAAATGCAATTATTATAGATAGTGATTGGTCACATTTCTAGCTCAAAGCCATTGAGTCTTCAACCGTCAGGAGCTATCATCCATACGTCGAACCGGATATCCAATAATCAAAACGTTCCGTTCTATTCCGACGAGCTCGAACAGGGCCTCAAACTTCGGTTTCGCGTCCTCGAAGTATCAACAGAGTTTGCAGATGGCAACTGTGCGAAGGACTTCCGGGAAGTAAGCTGCTCGTAGATGCCTTTTTCATCCATGGCTAAATGCTCTTAAATCAACTATTCAAATCACGAGGGACCTCGGTGAAGATTCGCATTCCGGGCCAGACCTTTCTACAACAATCGGGACAAACGCAGGGAATAAGTTAAAGACAACATCCTATACGTATTTCTATACGGCGGATCCATATGGAAATGATGAGCCTGTTGAGAAAGCCAATACCAAAATTAGACATATCCTTCACGTGGAAAGCTTCAGATCACACAGAAAGCGCATACGAGCGCGTGGAGATGGGACTCGCAGCACTGCCGCCCTTCATGACAGGTATCTGGGATAGCGCAAAAAGGAGACAATAATAATTGCGCATATGAACAACTAACGCGTGATAGAGGAGAAGCGGAGGCACACGAGTGAACGGATAGCGCCAAAATAAGCATGCCAAAGCGCGAGCAGACTGGCCTCAGTAACAGCCAGTTTTCTCGGACCATTGATACCCATATGATTTGACAATACTTGTTCCATTGAGCATGGCATTCGATCTTCTTCTGGTTCTCTGCGCGTATTTTAGAAGCTTTCCAGTATTCAGTGGTTGCATCTACAACTACTGATATTGCAAATACCGCAACTCAAGTCACGAAAAAGGGCAGGTACACAGTTGGACTCTTCGAAGCAAGTGATTCAATCGCCATATTCGCGATCAAAGGCCATCCAAAACCATGCGCCATCCTGCCTGCATTTCTCTAAGCAATGCCCGTTTTCGCATTCATATAGTCAAGCAATATAGAATTGTTTGTGTACACGGCTGATTTCTGTATGACCGCCCAAGGGATGCGCTGCGCGGAGGTCGCGATCAGGGAAGTCTTGCTAGGCGCTACAAATGTGTCAGTGAGGACAATGAGGACTTTGGCGAGCTTCATCGTGATTCTATCAGTGCTTGCGCTAGCGTCTTGAAACTAATGCGACAGTTAATGGTTCACAGGTACAGAGCAGGAACAGTTTTGATTTTTAGTGGGTGGTGGCGAGCATGGTGACGGAAGATCATAAAAACTTCTTACCGGTAGACTGTGAGTGCGAGCCCGCAATATTATCGGATTAAAGAGTATCTAGAGACCGGAGTAGGAGGAAGTTACTCTCATCCAGATCAAATAATAGAGCTTGCGCAGTTAACGTTACAATTCTGGTCGGCTGTGCCTGGTCGACGCTGTCTCAAAACATTTTAGTTTAGCTTTCAAGCTCTCTATACTGCATAACTAGGCTCAGCTCATGGCATGGTTTGTTTTCCAGCTGTGTCCTTGGCGAATTCACCGCCATACTCGGTGTACTTTACATGCTCAGCCTAGACAAGAAGGCGCTAGCAAGGGTGTATTCATGCTTCACTATTTGCGCTGCTAATTTCATCGCATCTGCGAACACACTATTTTTATAAATCGGGTATACCTATTAATTGAATCGTTGAGGAAGCTTCGTAGTCGAATTATCGCCATAGCTGTGCTTTCCGCTTTTCAAAACCTGACTATCTGCAGAGCGTAAGGCTAGTCATCTGGCATTGTTGCGATTCAGCTTTCAGCCCCGGACCCCAGTCGAGCCAAGAAAAGCCACCGTTCTTCACTCGACCTGAAAAATGTTGCTCCCATTGGTCGCCTGCATAGTGCTTACAAAATCCTCCTAGTATAGTCTCATTTTTTAGGGCTGTGCCATGAGCTACGCTGAGGTAGGAAGTATACCGTCAAGAACCTCATGTCTCTTCGCCGACTTACACTGAGAGTAAGGAAGGGTTACATGGCTGCGCGGAGATGAATCAGAAGCTGAGGATGTACTTCGCCGAAGAGGTCGGTGAGGAGGCTCAGCAATTTTCAGAATACCTTTGCGATGAGCGACTTGGGTTCATCAATCATGTATAAAGGATGTTCCCTTCGTGTCAACATTGTTTTCCATCATCAACAACAATCCAATCCACATTCCACTCTTCTTTTCCATTTTCATCTCTGTCTGCATTTTCAGTATCTCCTTACGACACTCACTCTACACAATCAACATCTATCTACCACTCCAGTTCAACCCAACCAAAAACCCAATAGCCAAAATGCAATTCACTATCGCCCTCGTCGCCGCCATCTTCGCATCCGGCATCAGTGCAGCCCCCGCTCTCGCAGCCCGCGACGCCGTCCCTTTAATCACCGTCTCCATTACAAACGACCAAACTGGCGCATCTGCATCTACAACAGTCCGCGGCGACGGTATCGCACGCAACCTTACGGATCTCTTCGGCGGTAGCGCAATCGACCAACACGGCGCCATCGTCGGTACTTCAGCCCAACTCACCAAATTCTCGGACAATACGAAGTGCTTTTTCCAGAACGTCAACTGGATCATCAACTTTGATGGAAAGAAGACTTTTGTCGATTTGGATGGTAACAAGGATGTTGCGCTTCCTGTCTATCTGAATGGATTCAACTTGCAGTGCGTCTAAGCGGGGATAATGGAGTGGTGAAAGTAGATTGGGAAGTAGGACCATGTCTTGGGGTTGCCGTTCTTTAATCTTAATTGTACATTTTTACTAGTTAGTATGCCAGGGCTTGGAGGTGTGAGGGTGGTTTTTTTGCTTTAGAATTTTGCTTTAGTATTTCCCTTCCTATACATTCATTACATAGAACTTAATTTATCTACATTATTGTTTATTTTGTACCTACCGTGGGTTATAAAACAGTTCCATTGTACTGTATCTTGTTAGCAGTTACATAGTCAGACCATCTTGAACGATACCGCACATAATACTCTGAATGATTACCTCTGGTATTTACTAATAAGAAACATTTACCAGAGCAATCGCAAGCATCAGGTAGTCCAAGCCTAGGAAGTTCCCTTGGTGAACCTTTTAATTATCATTTTATCTATGAAACCCCACACTAAAGGTCATATAGGACTGTTACTAATGCCTAACATAAATAAGACTGCGTCGCTTGTAATACGCAAGTATGTTAGTCCTCCACATTTACAGTGTGCTCTTCCTTGTATTGAGAGAGAAACACCACCAAAAGGCAGGGGACATGTCACAACGTGTATGCAACGTACTTAAATATTCCGTGGTGTGTGTTCCACTGGCCTGATTACTCGGCGCTCGGTTCTGGATGAGCTTGCCCGAGCTCCAGGTATTTCCTTGGCATTCAAACAATTCTCTAGGTACCGATGTTAGTTCGACATGACATCTACCATCGCACACCAGCCTTCCTCCATCGGCGGGACATCCTCGGTGATCATGCACCCCATACTCCACGGAGCCAATACGGAATGCAGGAGAAGTCATGGATCGGTGAATTCCCCACATCTTGGCGCTTGGCATTCGCCCGTTATGCCCATCAACGGGTTTTTTCAGCATCATGGGATTCAGACCTTGCCGCCGAGTGCGGAGTGCTAATAAATTTTGTGCTAAGGAGCCGTTGTGTGTACCGAAGGTATGTGCCGACGACAAAAACTTGGCTAGATGTTGAATGTTAGGGTCTTGGAAATGGTTACTTCGGATGCGGATGGTGTAATGGAGGGCGACTTTGCCTGAGTATATAAGAAGCCGATTATACAAGAGGAGTAAATACAGGTGTTGCTCTTGATCTTTAACCTACAATGGTCTCTCTAATTCTCTCGAAGAGACGGCAATATGCCTTCGTAGCCTTCTTGATCGCCGCAATTTTCAATTCATCCTCTGCTGCTTTATCGAATTCCGCTAAACATCTTCACGATCCAGCCGAACTCCAACGATCAATCGAGAACGAAACATTCCCGTACCGTGATGCTTCTCTTTGTATCGACGACCGAGTGGAAGACCTGCTCCAGCGTATGACAGTCGAAGAAAAAGCCGGCCAGCTCTTCCACACTCAACTCCAAATGGGACCAAACGGAACACTAGATCTCGGCAACGCCACAGCACGCAGAAACAGCACTGAGAACATGATTGGCGAGAAGCATATGACCCACTTCAACCTTGTGGGCAATGTCGACGACGTAAAAATGAACGCTCGGTGGTACAATCTCGTTCAAGAACGCGCCTTGGACACGCGTCTCGGGATACCTATCACACTTTCGTCGGACCCTCGTCATGCATTCACTGAGAACATCGGGACGGGTTTTGCGGCGAACCGCTTCTCTCAATGGCCGGAAAGTCTTGGACTCGCAGCGCTTAGGGATCCGGAGTTGGTTAAGACGTTTGCCAATATCGCGAGAGAAGAGTACATGGCTATCGGCATCCGATCAGCACTCCACCCGCAAATCGATCTCTCGACCGAGCCTCGCTGGGCCAGGATCGGAAATACGATGGGCGAAGACGCGAACTTGACTTCTCAGCTTGTTGGAGCATATTTGAAAGGCTTCCACGGCGAAGAGTTTGGCGCGCACTCTGTAACGACGGTAACGAAGCATTTTCCTGGCGGCGGCCCGATGGAGAATGGCGAAGATAGCCATTTCACATATGGCAAAAACCAGACGTACCCTGGCAAGAACTTCGAGTATCACCTCATTCCGTTTAAGGCAGCTATTGCTGCGGGTGCTAGGCAGATGATGCCGTACTACTCGCGACCAATTGGAACGGAATATGACGAGGTTGGGTTCTCGTTCAATAAGGGCATCGTAACTGATCTTCTCCGGGAGCGGCTCGGATTCAAGGGCATCGTCGTCAGTGACTGGGGCCTCATCACTGATACATATATTCGTGAACAGTATATGCCCGCCAGAGCTTGGGGGGTAGAAAACACCACGGAACTGCAGCGAGCTGCGCGAGTGCTAGAGGCTGGTGTCGACCAATTCGGTGGAGAGCAGCGACCCGAGCTCATCGTCGAACTGGTTAAGACTGGTATCGTTGCCGAAGGGCGTCTGGATGTCTCAGTCCGACGCCTCCTCCATGAAAAGTTCGCTCTAGGGCTCTTCGATAACCCCTTCGTCGACGTTGAGGCTGCAGAACAGGTGGTTGGAAATCCATATTTCGTCCGCCTAGGCGCAGAAGCACAAAGGAAAGCGTATACTCTGCTTAAGAATCAAGATGACATCTTACCTCTGAAATCATTTGCAAACACAAAGTATTACGTCGAAGGCCTTAACGCTTCATACCTCGAAGCGCGCAATCTCCAAGTTGTCGACACTCCAGAGGAAGCAGATCTAGCAATCATGCGCCTCCAGGCCCCCTACGAACCACGACCAGGAGGTTTCGAATCCGCATACCATGCTGGCTCTCTCGCCTACAACGATACAGAAAGAATGCGTCAAGCAGCCATCTTCAGCGCCGTACCAACCATCGTGGACATCTACCTCGACCGCCCGGCTGTCATTCCTGAGATCGCAGTTTCTGCCGTGGCTCTCCTGGGAAGCTTTGGTAGTAGCCCTGAAGCGTTTTTGGACGTGGTGTTTGGAATTGATGATGCGAGGCCGTTGGGGAAGTTGCCGTTTGATTTGCCCAGATCGATGGCAGCGGTTGAGGCTTCATTTGAGGACCTACCCTTTGATACCGAGAATCCAGTTTTTCGCTTCGGAGATGGACTGAGCTTTGCGAAAGAGTGCTGATGAAACTGGAGGAACCATGTGTTAAACTAGTTTTTTCTAGCATAATGCATCTTACGCCTCTTGGAGGTTTCCCAGGTTCGCCTGCTATTACTCGTAGTTTTAATTAACACTATGATCTGAGAGAGCCACGACCACTTATGCATGAAATATGACCATGGGCGGGAAGCTGATGTCTGAAGGAGAGATGCAAAGCACTTGTAGCCTTCCAGATTGACCAAAAAACGCCACGCCAGGAATGAGCTAGTGTGAGCTTTAAGCGACCCCGCGTCTCGTGTCCTCGCAATTCACTCTTCAGCTCTTGGCAAATGAGTCATTCTGTCTCATTGTATACGATACGGCATTGCTCATCTTAACCCTTCTTTCTACGTTATTCGGCAACCTATGTGGATATTACGAACGCTGTGCTATTTCTCTGTCGTATGAGTCTTTAGAGCAGGAAGCGAGGAGTACGAACCGCATATCCCCTTCCCTGCAGCTTTGGATGAGCAGTCGCTAACTAGGTGTCAAGACTCCGCGTACAATCCGAAGTCCCTGTTCAAGTGATATAAAGCTGAAAGTCGAACTCGATTTATCTCTTTTCACTCACTACCAAAATCTCCTTTGGCCCATCCATTGCAGGCTCACTCTCTCTCTCTCTCTCTCTCTCTTCCTCTCTGCGCTACTCTTGCTTCATATTCCATCATGGCCACCACCAAATCTCTGACTACGGTTGAAGGTCTAGAAGCCTACCTTATCTCCAAAGGCGTCGAACACACAGATGTCAAGCTTGTGAGCGGCGGCTACACCAACTTCGTTTACCGCGTCACTCGTCCCGATGGCACGACCATCATCTACAAGCACGCCTCATCCCATTCAAAGACCAGCACTAACTTCGCCCTTGATCCTGCACGTATGGACTATGAGGATCGCGTTCTAGAAATCCTCCCTCCCCTGGTATCAAAACAGCTACCGGACTTTCGCGTACACGCAGCCAAATGGTACAGCTATGACAAGGATGCAAAACTACTCTGCATCGCAGATGGTGGGAGTACCAACCTGAAAGATGCTTATACGGACCCTAAGCTCGATATCAAGCAGATTGGAGAAGATATAGGGAAGTGGATCGCTGCTGTACACATGTGTACCACCAAGACCACGCTGTCTCTCTCAAATACCGAGAATTTGAAAGCGAACAGCGCGATCGGAGTACATCTCTGTCGCCACTCATATGAAAACTTGCATGTCGCGCTCAAGGAATATGGGCATAGAACGGAGCTTGCAGAGTATATCAACAATACCTTCGGCAGCCAACTTTCCATGGAATCTGACAACGAATGCATCTGCCATGGCGACTTCTGGCCCGGGAATATGTTAATCAACTCCCCTCCCTCATCATCTGAATACGACATCACAGTTGTAGACTGGGAAATTACTCGCCGCGGTATCAGTGCCACAGACGTTGGACAATTCGCTGCAGAGGCCTTTCTTCTAGACCGGTTCCGAGGGGGGCGGGGACTTCTACCGGCATTCCTGAATGCGTATGCGGGGGCAAGGAAGAAGGGTGACATTGAGAAGACGTGGGTAAGGAGAATGGCCGTGCATTGGGGAGTGCATATTGCGTATTGGCCGACAAGGCAATATGTATTTTGGGCCGATCGGGATGGAACGCAGAAACTGGTGGATATTGCGGTTGGAGTTTTGAAGGCCGCTGTGGATGGGGATTGGGAAGCGCTGAGGAGGAGTGAGTTGTTAAAGGATGTTGGGGATGTTTATATTGGTGTGTAGGTGGTTCTGGCCGAGATGAAAGGTGGGGCAACTTTTGAGGTCTATGTCTAATGGCGAAACATCACAACCAAGAGTATCAACCCAATCTCGTGCTTCTATAACAAAACTTGGTCCTCGATGTGTTCCCTGAGTATGATCTCACCTACCGTAAAATTAGGGTCAGGGTTAGGGCTGAGCACGTGCAATGACGTCTCGCTTCTCGGAATCTTTCCGTAAATCCCGCGAAAAACCTTAACACCAACAATTTCGCTATGCAAGCCCTCCCCAGGTGTATACGGCCTCTCTATGTGCCCTTACTTCACCCAAAGCACACCAATCGGATAAAATTACCATCCCTCTTCCCAAGCCAGCCATGGAGGCGTTCCTTCCACGCCAGCGCGAGCTGTCGCGTTGAACTAGCCTTCGACCTCCACGACAACAACGGCAAAGCGAAGGGAGCGCCAATTCTCATACTACACGGTCTTTTTGGAAGTAAAAGAAATAACAGGAGTATAAGCAAGTCCGTCTCCCCTATTTCCACTCACCATATCCTAACAGTTTGCTATTCACCCCAGGCTAACAGCCCCTAGAGCACTCGCACGCGACCTCTCCCGCCCCGTATACGCCCTCGACCTCCGCAACCACGGCGACTCCTCACATGAGAGAGAACACAACTACACCGTCCTTGCCGAGGATACGGAACACTTCCTAAAACAGCATGGACTGAAGGACGCGACGCTTATTGGGCATTCGATGGGCGCGAAGACGGTCATGACTATGGCGCTACGAGATCCAAACTGCTGCGCGAATATTATAGCTGTGGATAACGCGCCCGTAGACGCCGCTCTCCTCAGCGATTTCCCTAAATACGTGGAAGGCATGAAGAAGGTCGAAGCCGCGAAGGTGCAGTCGCAGAAAGAGGCGGACAAGATACTAGAGCCGTTTGCGAAGGAGTTGCCTGTACGGCAATTTCTCCTTACGAATCTGTGGAGACCGGCACCGCGTGAACCATACAAGTTTAAGATTCCGGTCAATATTTTGGCGCAGTCTTTGGGGAACCTGGGGGACTTTCCGTTCAAGGATCCGGATACAGCAAGCTTCAACAAGAGGGTTCTGATAGTGAGGGGGACGAACAGTCCATATGTCAGTGATGAGATGTTGCCGATTATTGGGCGGTTCTTTCCGAGGTTCGAAATTGTGGATATTGAGAGTGGCCATTGGGTCATCAGTGAGAATCCGGCGGCTTTCCATCGAGGTACGTGCTAGACGATAGATCATAGTGACTTTTGCTAACAAACAGTAGCTGTCGTAGAGTTTCTACAAGATGAAGAATAGACGTCGTCGTATTCAGCTTCAGAGCTAGTGGCCGATTATACCCCAAGCCTAATCTCACTTCAATTAAACCAAAGATTTTGATATCTCATGTGCCTTGTGCCTAGGACGTTAACAACTCACAGCTCGCTCCTCTCCCCAGCCCCCCAACCGCTCCACCGTCCGCCCCCCAGATTCCTTACTCCAGCACTCGCAGCCTTCAAATGCTGCCATCCCTCCCCATCCTCCCCCAACCCCCACGCAAAGACGCCTCCCAACCCTCTCTTCTCTACAATCCCCGGAAATTTCCTCATGATAGCCTCCGGTGTATCCCAACTCCACCAAAGTCTCTCTGCTGAATCCCAGAAGTGGTGTCCGCCCTCTGTCGCATCGTATGATCCCCCCTTCAGAGCTTTGACGAAAGATGCAGAGAGTTCGGCAGGAACGGAATCGTGCCATGAGAACGCGCCTGCCTGGCCTAGATCTGCTCCGGTGGCCGGGTCTTCCATGAGTGCTGTTTTGCAGCCTACTGGCTTGCCGCTACAGTCAACGCTTGGAGCAGTCTTGAACCATTTGACATAAAACGCCAGCCCCAAATTCGCCTTCTCGGCCGGCAGTCCCCGCTCCACATACGCATCGATCGCTTCTAGAGAGTTGGTGATTCCGGTGTGATGTTTAGTGACGCTGTCGCGCCGGTTCATGAGGTCGTAGGTCATAATGTTAAGGAAATCGACGGAGTTTGAGATAGAGGGCAGGGTGGTGGATATGAAAGCTAGCATGTCTCTGGGTAGGCCAGGAACTGCGGCGGAGAGGAGTTTGGATGGTCCAATGGAGGAGCGGATAGCGGCAAGAAGTTTGGGGTAGGCATCGATCTCCCAGGTTTTGAGATCGTTGGGGATGCTTTTGTAGTCTTCGCCATTCCCGCTGAGGTGTAATTTAGTGTCTGAAGATGTGATTGAGAAAAGGGTAGACTGCTGGGGAGAGAGCGTACCCTGGGTATTCCCAGTCGATGTCCACGCCATCGGCGCCCGTCTCATCAATCATAATTTTCACATTTCTCGCAAATAATTCCCGACTCTCATCTGATTTCGCTGCTACAGAAAAGCCTTCCGTGTTTCCCCAGCCCCCAATTGCAACCATGATCTTCGTGCCTTTGGCAAACTTGGCACGTGTTTCTGTTACGGTGGTGAAGAGTGGCCATTCAGAAGGTCGTGGCTGATTGAACGTTTCTGAGCGCATGAATGCGAGCGCGACGTGTGTGACGGATGCTATTAGAGAGGGTTTTGGAACTATGTTGTGTTGACTATGGTATGATTAGGATCTTGATGCGGGAGATGGGATGGGAGGAGGGCACCCTGTAAGGTACATTATGTATCTGGGCTTAAAAGATTCAGCCGATACAGTGACGAAGATAGCGAGGGAGAGGAAGACATAGTTCAACCACTGAACATTGAAACGCGCAATCATCATGACTTTGGTGAAGTTGATGGTCTAGAGTTGCGAGTGCTACGTCGTTCGATGTTGAAACTGCGGGGCAATGAGACTTCGCAAATGCAATCACGGAAATGTATGCCCAAAAGCGAAAGTAGGTGAAACATGATGTGAACGCTTATATTTGTGTTACGCTTTTAACGTTGAAGATAGGACTATTTAAACACCTGTATGTTGTTTGGACAATTTCACATTAATTTGGATGAGAGTTAGTGTGTTAGGGCATGTTAGTGTCACCTGCTCATAGACGACAAACATCCCACTGAGGAACAGACCTCGATTTTGTAAACATCAATTTTCATCACACCCTCGATGCTGTTTTAGAGTTTTCATCGTATATGGAATTCCTATTCATTCCCGAGGAAATGGCCCTTCTGATCTGGATGTCATTACCTCGACAGAATGTACGCCGCGAGAGGAATTACTGCAGCTGCACCATAAGCCGCATACTTGAGAATTCCAGATTCCCCAGGATGCGCCTTCCTGGAACCTTTCACACTCAGTTCCCAGTCGTCATATTTCGGAAACATACATCGAATCGTCAGGTCGGTCTGAGAGCGTCTATACCTCAAAGTCAGTAGGTGTGTTTTAGTATCTCCTCCTCTCTGGTCTTGACTTACGGATACATAGTTGAAATGAACCCTTCCTTGTCCATATACCAGCTCGTACATCCCACAAAGACCGTGTTCTTCATATCACTTTGGATGCCATTTTGCCACTTTTCCAGGGCAGTTTTCTTCACCTCAGCATATTCCGCTTCCCCTCTTAAGACAGGCTTGATGATCTTGATGACGTAGTTGACCATGTTCTCTGTCGTCAGAATAAGCGAGCTATGCCCGTTTGCTGAGTTGGGCCCGCAAATAAGGAAGAAGTTCGGGAAGCCATCCACGGCTGTACCCATGTAAGCTTGTGGCCCGCCGCGGGCTTTCCAGACATCGTGTATCGAAGTTTCGGAACGTCCGAAGACCGGTAAAGGGTGTAACCATTGCGTTGCTTCAAAGCCGTTGGCGAGAACGATCACGTCAGCGTTGATCCGACTTGTGGTTTCCAATTTCTTCGCGTCCTCGCCTTCTCTTAGCTTGGATGGCGGCCCAAGAATTAGCTCACTTCCTTCAACAGCTTTGAGTGTTTGATTGGTGAGTAGAAAGTTTGGTTTACTCATGCCCTTCAGCCACTCTGAGTCGAAGACTCTCCTTTTACAGGCGTATGGGTAGTCCGGTGTCATCAATTCGTGGTACTGTTTCGGCACAATCTCGAGTGTCCGTTCCAGCGTCGATTTCTCAATCGCCTTCCGCCACTTCACGTTTTTCATCTGGAAAACGGTCGCCCAAATGAGTTCCACGAGCAGATAAATAGACACTCGTATTATGTATCCCAGGAAAGGGGCATAGCGATACACAGTCGGTGCATAGCGCGCATACTTCTCCTTGCCAAATGGCTCATCAAGTCTTGGCATAACCCACGGTGGGCTCCTCATAATCTGGGTCAAAGATTTGATATGGTATGGCTCCTTGAGAAGTGATGGTACGATCTGTGCGGCGCTGCACCCACTGCCGACCACCACGACGTCTTTCCCTTCAAAATCTACGTCTTCCCGCCATCGAGCTGAGTGGATAACCTCGCCCTTAAAGCTCTCTCGGCCAGGAATGTATGAGGGCCATGGATTCGGTTCAACCAGAATCCCAACACAGCTGACGACAATCTTTGCACGCACAATTTCCTGCTTTATGTATACGGATTCCCAGCCAGATTTATCGACGCGATCTTGTCGCTCTTTTGCACTCCAGTCGCCGGCTTTCGTGACTAGGTGAGATAGTGTAACCTCCCATTCCGAGTCCTCTTCTATATAGCGGAGTTTTGAGACATCGGTGTTAAGTTGGATCTTGGAGAGGAGGTCGTGTTTTGTAATTACATCGTGGAGGTATTCGAGGTATTCGGCGCCGGTAGGGTAGAGTTGTTTGGAGACATAGTTTGGGGAGAAGGAGAATGAGTACGAAGCCGTAGGACTGGAGGTTTAGCTAGAGTGGTGAGAGAGATGGGGAGATCATTTACACGTCACATGCCTGATTTAAGGTGAGTATGGTTACGCGCACTGGGAGAAGTAGTACTTACAACTCCTGGGTAGCGATTGATCCACCACGTACCTCCAATTCCAGATTGACGGTCAAATATTCGGAAGTCTTTGAAGCCTAGTGTTCGCTGAAGCTGACAGCCCATAGCGACGCCTGATTCACCCGCCCCAATGATGAGGACAGGATATGCAGTGCCGCCATTTGAGCTCATGGTCACAAGCAGAAAGTTGTAGAAAGTAAGTGGCACGTTCGGTTCAAGTGATTTTGCAAATTTAAAGTACTGATCTTGCCTATATCAAACTTTTGGAAGTCGCAATGCACGCCGGAAGTGTTCGCATTCAATGTTTCACCGAGGTGGCGCCATGCGCATCCAATTAATCTATACCTGCAGATCAAGATTGCTGTGCCCTTCCCGATCGTTTGGTTCCCGTAGCGCTGCAGCTTATGCTTACGACTTGGCCACATATTGGGTCTCAACAGCCGAGGTATTGGCCAGGTCTCATTACGCACACCCATACGCACACCCATACGAATCTCGTCAGAAGCTCCTCCTTCCCCATTCGGTAGCATGCATGATGCTCATTCTTTCTCCATATTTCCAAGGGATGTAGTAATCTTCATTCATGTTCTACATAGCTTTCCTTCGTCATTCGATGACCACTCTTCAGCCCCCACACACACCGGACACCAAAATACACCTAGAGGGTCGATCTTCCTCTTCATGTCTAAAAGTTTCTCATAGTGGTCGCCCCAGAACGCTTTCTGGAAGTCCGGCTCACGCACATGCGCTTCGTTGACGTAGCATCCCATATCGGGTGCTTGAGCTCTCAAAACTGCCGAAAGATTGTCCGCAGTCATCATAGCAGATTCGAATTCGGCTGTCGTGCTTCCCAAAGGGAAATTTATATCCGTCCCTTTAAACTTCGTTAGTGCCACTTGTTCTGCATGCTGCTGCAGTATCGAAATGTCCGCTCGGACATAAAAACAGAGAGCACTTACTCATATGCACGACCGTCCTTCTCCATGCCGGATTCAGCGCATTTTTTTTAGTAGACACTTTGTGTACACCCTCGCCGCTCACGAAAGTCCCGACTAGATATTCGTTAGAAAGCTGTGTTAGGGCGCTAATAAGCCTTGTTTCATCTGCAACGGCATTCACATCCCATAGGCGACTCGCCGAGACACTGTTAGTACCCACGGGAGCAGCAGTCATAAAAATCGTTCGGAATGCTTCGAAGCTGGGGAACGTGCCCATAACATTCGAAGTTGTGATTCCAGTGCTGGAGTTGAGGCGAGTCATGATTGGATCGAGAGCTTTGTCGAGGATTTCGGTCGTTGATGTTAGAGAGTATATGAGAAATCCAAAGTTCATTGTCCTTGAGCTGTTCTCTTTCGGCGTAGGCATCATAGAGAAATAGCCTGCTAGGCCGGCTTTTGAAAGAGTTGGCAATTGTGAGTGAACATGTGCTACCGCTGCGAAAAAGTTTTTGTTGTCATTAGTTTCGGCCTCCGTTTCCGTCGAGTCGAAAAGGAATCTTGCGAATGTAAGTGATGGCATGGGATGCGCTCGAAGACTTGCGTAGATGATGACTCCAAACGTTGCTCCTCCGCCCTATCTTGAAGTGAGTAAGATGTTGACATATCGAAGAATTTCCACTTACTCCTCTCATCGCCCAAAACAAATCCGCGTTTTCACATGCGTTTGCAACAACAACACTTCCATTTGGTGTAACAACTCCTATCTCTAGCACATTGTCCACTGCCATTCCGTACTTGGAGCCTAAGGGACTGTGGCCTCCGCCCGTCAGGTAACCACCTATTCCGACGTTTGGGTCTGCGGCGCCCACGAAAGTCATGTTATGTTCGGCGAGGTTGATATATATATCCCCCATATTGTGTCCAGAGTATGCAGTAATCGCTGCAACTCTTTCGGAGTCTGCACAGGATGTAGAAAACGAGGGTTCGTACGTCAATCCTTTCAAGTGATGCGTCCATATCGAAATTGAAGACGGGGCAGTAGATCTAATATGCGTATTAGACCCAAACATAAAAGACAACGAATGATATAGTTGGGGCCTACCTTCCAAGCAGATCGTGGCCACTTCCTTTAACAATGAGTCTCACATTGTTAGTCGAAGCAAATTTGACAGCTTCTACAACGTGAGCTACAGTGGACGCATTAACAACGTATTTTGGAAAGGGCTTTATGTCGCAGCTGCTCAATTGATTGTGTAAAGTTGGAGGCAAGCATGCATCTTTTTGCCAATTCGGATACACAACACTGACGGGGTCATTGCTGTGGAACTCGGACTGGTACCAAGAACCTGTAACTTGCTTGCATCTAGCCCCGTCATCGGAGGTGGACACATTGGGGAAGCAAGCTGATGCTGGAGGCAAAGGCTGCAACAGAGCACCAGAGAGTGTCGCGTTCAACTTTTCCCATGTCTGCAGGCTTGGCCATTGTGGTGATCCCGCTTGTGCCTTGCATGAACTGGAAGGCACGTGAAGTTGGGTTGAAAGAGTGACAAATAATGAAGGAAAGAGAAGAAATGACTGCAACATGATGATTTGGAGTGTACCGATCTGCTGGATTTGAACAAGAATTTGCGCCAGTCCGTACGATAGAAATTATCCTTCATTTCATTGCCCTGCTGCAAATTATTGGAGCTTACATCATAGCTTCCTCATATGACCGCATAGTCTTGTGAAACTCCAGCAATAGCTCCATCAATGAGAGTAAACATTGGTTGGAGATTTTATCACAAGTTCTTGTAAGGGTTCTCGGAAACTGATAAGACTGGTTGGAAGAATCCTCGCCTGAAGGTTACATGTCAGCCTCGCTGTGCCGCAATACGATCAGTTCTGCAGGGGTCATGTGGGCCGTTATTCATCTATGCGCCGGATCTAATCTCCACTGCTGCAGAATTAAAACTCCCTCCCATAAACGGGCTGCTAGCGTATTGCTGTGCACAGACAGAGTTTGTATGGAAGCCACACAGACCGCGCTAGCAGCCCGTTCGCGGTTCCTCCTTGTACCATAGTAAAGTGTAGATCGAACTTCGGAATCGTAAGAATAAAACACGTCTTGATTCTAGCCTGTAAATTATATGATGCCGAACCTCTATAGCACTTGTTTCATTTCAGGCTAAGTCTCGAAAATTTGGCTTTCCATAGGTAGCTATTTCTCCTAGTAGTAATTATTATAAATTGCACAAATTCAAGCAGTCAAGCGATAACCTTGTAGAAGGCAAAAAGGAGCATTGCAAGCTTCAGCCACAATATTGCAGCTGGAGTGTAAAGTAGATTCAGCGAGAAAGGCACTGAAGTCTAGAAGATAGGCGAACGCTAAGACGACCACTAAAAAGTACTGCTCAATTTTCCAGAGCTCCTTTCACTGTCCTGACGGGGCTTGGTGAGAATCATTGCATTCTTCAATCAAAATGCAGTAGTGGAGAGTAAGTAGCACGGTTGTTCAAGTATATTGAATGAATGAATTCTTATATTTACACCTCAACTCAACACTACTGCTCCCCAAAATTTATACGTCTCCTCAAGCCTTCAAAGGGACCTTAGTAGCTCGTATTCGATGAGACCTCAATCCGGTTCTCGACCGAGATAGAATTCATGGGATACGTGGGGGCCATACGGCCATCGTACACTTTCCCCACTCCACTAACTGTTGTAAGATTTTCCTCGTCGTCCCGATCAGATTTGTTACTACTCGGCCCGGAATTGTAGCCCTTGGAGGAGAAAGCAGACCCCGAGTTCATTGTCCCACGAAGGCTGGAAACCCAGCTAGTAAGGGCAGGCCAGAAACTATTTTCACTCCGAAGGAGTGGGCGATATGTCGGCAAGTTTCCACAGATGATCGCGATCCCAAGTTCGATGGTCGACCAGAGGATACCTTTGGAGTATGATGGAACTACGCATGTTAGAATCTTAGAGAGCCTCTCAAAGTTGAAGTAACTGACCGGCAAGTGGATTCTTAGGATTGTAAGAATATACCATTCTCAATACACAAGTGATGAGAACACTATATGTCGGTTGTTAGTGGAGAGAAGAGTAGAAGGGGCGAAATGTACTTACAAGCCACCCATAAAGAAGATCATCAGAATTTGGATTTTTCGTCGTAGTTTCAGTTGTAACTTTGGGACAACCAGAGCTGGTAAAGCCAATATAGCAACATCAATCGAGGCGTTAAGCAGCTCATACACGAACACAAAAGTTCCAAAATCTACACACTTTGCGATCGGTTTCAGGGAAAAGTCGTAAACCGCACGATATGGTGTGCACTGGAAGATGATCACCCAGAATCCCGAGAATAACCATAACACGCATATACCGGTGATAATGTGTGTCGCAATCTTGAACCACGGCAGTGGAAACACTTGTCTGTAGAAACAAAGAATGGAAATTTTGAGCGACGTGATGGCGAATGGAAAGATCGGGCACGCAATCCAGAGTATCTGAGTGGCATTTAGCTAACTTACGACTGTGTGTAGCAAAGCGCGCCTACCTTTGTTACATATTGAATGTCAACCAACGACGGTATCGTAAGTATCTCTAAGGTTCCACTGATACCGATGACAGCTTCACAAGCTCAAGTCAGCTCACGCCTTCCTCGTAGAACAGTCATTGATTACGAACAGTAGATGACGAGACCAGCCCACACGTAGAAGAATGCCAGCGCAACGAGCATCCAATAGTCGTCGCTTCCGAAGGTCCGCTTGTTCTTTCTTTTCGAGAGCAGCCGTAGCAAAACTGCGATTGTGTCGACCACGATGAAGACGATCGCAGTAGCGAAGTTCGCGACGCCGTCTGGCTTCATTGAAGCAACCATTTTGGCTAGATTGGGACAAGTGGAAGAGAAGTGGAATGGAAAGCGTGAGGAAAAGCGTACGAAAGAGAGTGACGACTCGTACGACAGACGATTACGTCCGCCCTTGAACAAGGGTCTCAATGTAACCCTCCACATCAGATCGTTCAGGATGGAGAACCCTTGCAATCGACGGCGAGTGGCCGCCTTACGGCCCTCAGCACATGCCGAGAAGTATGCATGTAAGCTGCCCACTCAATCTATTTTTTGTTGTATATCAAACAGATTTACCTTCCCAAAGCAACTATCCCGGAGAATTACCTACGGACCCCGAAAAACTAAGTCGGCACTCGTTGTGGATACAATATTCTAAATTACGGCGGCAACTAAAGGCCCCAAAGTCGCGAGTGAAAGCCTGTGATAAGATGCGAATGCGCATGAGATGAGACGCTAATGTACGAACCTCCAATCACTGAGAAATCTGCCTCATGTGTGTAAGACGGGCATAATGTGGGTCCGGCGCCTCCCGTAGGACTGGGTCGTGTGGCTTGGCTAATGTCAGAGTCGCCAACGCTTACCGGGAATACGACAGCCATCTTCCAGACACCGCCTTAAGGAAAAACTGTAGTATACACCCTAAGCTCACACCGCACTCCATTCTCAAGGATCAATAAGCTATTTAACCAGTAGAGGCTGAGAAGATCTTCCAGGCATCAACACCCTTGTCTCAAAGTAGCCAATAACATCCCCTCAAGGCACCTAAACGCCGAAGCGATGCAGGATCGCCAACGGCTATGCAAACAACGTCAACATCTAGGTTATGCCAGCCCATTAGAGTCAAACTATTTTGTGCATTTGAGAGTCAATCCAATCACATGCTCAAAGAGGTCAAATAATTACCCAGCCCTAATCTCAGATGTCTCGGAATCCGCCTCACCCGCGAAGCAAGACGCCGCAACGCCTTACATCATATGTAAATAGAAAGGAAAGAGGGAAGACATGGTCGACTAATATTACCTTGCCAAGAATTTATCTCCTCAAAGATCCACCGAGATACTCCAACCAAGATCGTTATACTAAGCGATTTCTTCCTTCCTCTCAAGAGCACTTACTCCAAATATTTCTGGTTCAACATGTCCGACTTTTCGATGACTGGAATGTACGAATCCGATAGCGATCGTGAATACTACGAAAAGGGAATGCCAACAGATGCCCTGGAGCCCATCGCCATAATAGGAATAGCAGCTCGACTTCCCCAGGACGCAACATGCTCAACCGCGTTTTGGGAAATGCTGCAGAAAGGGAGATCGGGAATGACCGAAATACCTCCGGACCGATTCAGGACCGATTCATTCTACCATCCTGATGGCGAACGACTTGACACACTCAATGTTCGTGGAGGGCATTTTCTTCGAGACGACATTACCAAATTCGATGCACCTTTTTTCTCCATATCCAGGGCTGAAGCAGAGTCGCTTGATCCACAGCAGAGAGGTTTACTAGAATGCACCTACCATGTCCTCGAAAACGCTGGAATACCCTTACAGGAAGCAGAGGGGACAAAGACTGGAGTGTTTGTTGGCAGCTTCGCCAAGGAATACGATGCACTTTTCTCGAAGGATCCAAGTCTGCAGCCCAAGTATCAAGCCTCGGGAACTGGATCAGCCATGCTCTCAAACCGATTGAGTTGGTTCTATAACTTTCATGGTCCAAGTATAACCCTAGACACGGCTTGTTCGAGTAGTCTGATTGCACTACATCTCGCTGTCCAGAGCCTACGAGCTGCGGAGTCGACGATGGTACGTATTTGAGAAGGATAGTGGCCAGAATAAGATTCTACTAACACCTATAAGGCCGTCGTTGCTGGATCCAACATTCTGCTTAATCCGGACGCCATCATGATGTCGCTATCAAATCTCCAGTTCCTATCTCCAGATGGACTTTGTTACTCCTTTGACCACAGAGCCAACGGATACTCTCGTGGAGAAGGATTTGGAGCCATACTACTCAAACCGCTTTCTAAAGCCTTGGAGGATAACGATACTATCCGCGCCGTGATACGAGCCACTGGATCGAATCAAGATGGACGAACCCCCGGACTGACTCAGCCTAGTGAAGATGCGCAGGCACGTCTCATTCGAGAAACATATTCAAGCGGCGGTTTGAATCTTGAAGACACTCGCTTCTTTGAAGCCCATGGCACAGGCACGCCTATAGGGGATCCCACCGAAGCTAGAGCAATCCACTCTGTTTTTGGCAAGTTCAGAAGCCCACAAGAGCCACTAATAATCGGAGCTGTCAAGTCCAATATTGGGCATCTGGAAGGCGCGAGTGGGCTAGCCAGTATCATCAAAACTGTGATGGTTTTGGAGAATGGTGTCATCCCTCCCAATACATGCTTCGAGAAACCGCCCCCAACAATCCCAGTAGACGAGTGGAACATAAAGGTATTAGCCCTTCTAGCTTTATCTGGCAACATTGACTTAAGTGTTTTTAGTTCCCTATGGAAAATATGCCATGGCCTACCGATGGCCTTCGAAGAGCATCCGTCAATTCTTTCGGTTATGGTGGGGCAAATGCTCATGTTGTTCTTGACGATGCATACAACTACTTGAATCTCCGTCATCTCAAGGGCAGACATCGTACCGCGAGAAAGTCTAGAATGGTCCCTCCAGTGCTTGAGATGCTGCTAGAACACACTGATTTTGCGATTTCGAATGATGTTCCCGATAGTACTCCGGAAAATTCCTTGAATGGCTCCTCATCAGGCTCCTCGAATAGTTTTTCGCGTGAGCACACCTCAGATGGTCTCCATCCCAGCGATCTCAACTACGACACTCGCTCCGTTTCCAGCTATGACGATTGCTCTGCAGACCTCAGCCTCGAAAGAACTGCTTCTAATGACTACAAACCTAAGATTCTTGTGAATGGGCACGCTATAAGAAGAATGTCGAACGGCAATTCAGATGTCAGCAACAACGACTGTGGCGCGGCCCCGTCGGCCTCGAATCTCCAAACTGCCAAACTCCTCATCCTCTCCGCCTCCGACGAAGCTGGGCCAGAGCGTATGGTTGAAACACTATTCTCTCACATATCCTCACTGACTAAAGATGGGAGCAACCTGCCCGCTGGCTATATGGGAGACCTCGCGTACACACTCGCCTCCAAACGCACCAAGTTTCCCTGGAAGTCATACTCAGTCGTCGACGGGTCCTTAAATGACACCACAGACCTACAGAACTTATGCTCCAAGCCCGTTCGCTCTTCTGGAACTGCTCCAGGCCTAGCCTTCATATTTACCGGCCAGGGCGCAGCTTGGTACGCCATGGGCAGGGAACTGCTTGAGAACGAAGTTTTCAGGACTAGTCTGCTGTCCTCGAGCGAGTACTTAGTAGATCTGGGTTGCACCTGGTCCATTATCGGTTCGTGTTCCTGTCCACAATACCACATCTTTACTGACTTAGCACAGAGGAACTGCAACGCTCCAAAATTGACTCAAATCTTACATCCCCCGCCTTCTCCCAACCCATATGCACCGCTTTACAAATAGCCCTTACATACCTCCTCGAAAGTTGGAATGTCATTCCTTCTTCAGTAGTAGGCCACTCCTCTGGCGAAATCGCCGCCGCGTTCTGCGCTGGCGCACTGAGTCATCGAGATTCCATGAAGGCCGCATACTACCGCGGGACACTATCGGCAAAGATAGCAGATGATTCGACACGACCGCCAGAAACGATGATGGCGGTAGCAGTCTCACAATCAGAGACCGAAGGCTATATGAGAAGAGTTATCGGGCGTGGGGCATTGAGTATTGCGTGTGTGAACAGTCCCAAAGGCGTTACTGTGTCGGGGAGCGTAGAAGCTATGGAAGAGTTGAGACAGATGCTAGAGGCGGATGACATATTCGCGAGGAGATTGAATATTGATGTGGCGTACCACTCACCCACAATGAACGATTTGGCGGACGATTATCTCGCACTGCTAGGCTCATTTGACACTCCGGATAACAGCTCGAAGAAGGCGCCTCTTCCGAAGATGTTCTCGTCTGTTAGTGGTGAGCTGATCTCACACAAGGAGCTGGCTCGCGGAGAGTACTGGGTGAGGAACATGGTATCTAGGGTCGAGTTCTCCGCCGCTCTATCTTCCATGGAACAGTCCAAAGCCACGCCTTCCATAACTTTCGCTCTCGAGATCGGCCCAACAGGCGCCCTCCGCCGCTCCGTCCTCGACACCCTCCCAACCATAACCTATGACTCCATCCTCAAAATTGATCGGCCCGCACACGAAACCTCAATGTCCCTAGCCGGCACCCTTTGGTCGCACGGCGTGCCCGTGAACCTCAATTCCGTCAATGGCCTAGTTGACTCCAACGTATCCATGCTCACCGATTTGCCCCCGTACCCGTTTAACCACACGCGTTCGTACTGGCACGAGTCTCGCTTGTCCAAAAACTTTCGATTCCGAAAACACGCTCGTCATGAACTCCTCGGTACACAGGTCAATGACTGGAATCCGCTGGAAGCCAAGTGGCGAAATACCATCTCTGCTCGGGAGAACCCCTGGATCCGCGATCATGGGTTTAACGGATCACAGTTATATCCTGCAAGCGGAATGATGGTTATGGCGATTGAGGCTGCGCGGCAAGTCGGGTCTGATGAGAAAGGGACGGTGAAGGGGTATAGAGTCAAAGATGTTACGTTTTCGAGGGCGCTTGTTTTGTCTGACAATGAGGCAGCGCTTGAGACTGAGTTCTTTCTTCGATCTCGGGAGGCTGACCATGCTGCCACGAGTCAATGGAGTGATTTTAGGCTATGCTCGTTGAGTAATGGGGAGTGGGTGGAGAATTGTAAGGGGACAATTATCATCGAGTACGAGACGGCGGCGGTCGAGGTCGACAACGGATTTGAACATGCACAAGCCCAACTTAGGCAACTTGAGATGCATGAAGAAAGAGCGAGGAATTGTACAATTGGTGTTGGGTCTAAGCAGATGTACGACAATCTGAGCGGCTTTGGCTTCGACTTTGGACCAACATTTCGGACCTTGAACGATGTCTCCTTTAGCGAAAACGGCGAGGCGACAGCGTCAATTAACCTCTACGACTGGAAGTCTAAGTTGCCACCTCAGATTGCGCACATCCAGGAACATCTTATCCATCCAGTTCCCTTAGACGGGCTGCTCCATTTGACCGTCACGGCCTTCTCCCGAGGCGGTTGGAAGTCCATCCCAACAATGGTGCCAACTTACGTCCAAGACCTCTGGATTTCTCACAAGTTCCTCTCCAACCCAGACATCCAATCTGTGAGTGTGTCTTCCAGATCCAAGTCAAGTGGCTTCCGGGAAGCGGAGTTCGATATGATTGCTACCGATCTCGAACAGAAGGAGGTTTTGATTACTATCGATGCGTATCGGGCAACGGCGGTCAGCAGTCTGAACGCCAGTTCAAGCACGGACTCCTGGAGACGGCTGTGCTTCCGCCCTTCTTGGAAGCTAGACGTTGGAATGGCGAGTAAGGAGGCTCTGGCACAGCACTGTAATGAGCAGGCAGCTCTTATGGTACAGCCTTCGGTGGACGCGATAGATGAGGCAGAGCTTACGTGTCTCTACTTCATCTCGAATGCTTTGAAAGTGATCGACTCGCAAGATTCGGTTCTCGAGCCTCATCTCCAAAAGTACTTCCAATGGATGAAGCGACACTTCCAGCACGACGAATCCGCACTCCAAATGCTCGAGAGTGAGGCCATGAGACGTCTGCTGAGCGATGCCGAGTACAAAGAGGCTTTCCTATCCCGCATCGAAACCAGCGGTCCAGAAGGCAAAGTCTACGTCACAGTCGGGCGCCATCTCATCTCCATCCTCCTCGGCGAAGTCGACGTTCTCTCCATGCTCTTCGAGGACGGCCTGCTCCAAGAATTTTACAGCGGCTCAGCATTTACTGCCAACTATGAGAGGATGCGCACATACGTCGACTTGCTAGCACACAAAAATCCCAATATGAGCGTGCTGGAGATAGGTGCAGGTACTGGCGGAGCAACAGCACCAGTCTTAAGAGCTCTTGGTCCGCAGAATCCGGAGGACGGGCATTCGACGGCGAGGTACCAGGAATATGTGTATACTGATATTTCGGCTGGCTTCTTTGAGGCTGCCAAACAACGTTTTGATTCACACGCAAGTCGGATGTCGTTTAAGACCTTGGACATCGAGAAAGATCCCCTGAGACAAGGCTATGAGAACAAGCGGTATGATCTTGTGGTCGCCTCCTGCGTTCTACATGCCACCTCAGAGATCGATGCAACACTAAAACACACACGAGCATTAGTAAAGCCAGGTGGGAAGCTCCTTCTATTCGAGCCATGCCAACTTGACTGCGCAAGGCTTTCATTTGTCTTCGGTCTTTTGCCAGGCTGGTGGCTTTCGAAGGAGAAGTCTCGACAGTGGACTCCACTTCTCTCTGACATTTCGTGGGATGATGCTTTGCGACGTAACGGATTTTCAGGGACTGATGTTTGCATTCGCGATCAAGAAGGAGAGAGGCACACATTCAGTGTTATGGTCTCAACGGCCGCAGATGAAAGCCCACGGGCGACGATACGGTCTCAAATACCAGAAGTTATTATCACAGTTCGGCCAGATTCTTTTCTTCAAGATTCGGTTTCGAAGAACATTGTTAATCGCTTGCAAACCATCGGAATACTAAAGACTACGGTAGTCTCCTTCCCGGACCTTAGCGCAATCAACACCGATGGAGGGTTCTGCATCTCTTTACTGGAACTCGAGGACCCGTTCCTGTGCGATATCAACGAAGAAGATTTCTCAATAATGAAAAAAGCAACTCAGACGTTACAGTTCATGCTTTGGGTTTCGAGCGAGGGAAGCGGGTTTTCAAGAAAGCCTCTCATGGGAGCAGCGACCGGCTTCGCACGGTCAATGTGTTCAGAGAACGAAAGCTTGAACTTCGTCACTTTGCTCACCGACGGTGTCATCTCACCGGCTTCGTTGGCGGAAAATATCTCTAAGATACTCCAATCATCTGTAGACACCGGGAGCCAGCCTTGCGAGCAAGAGTATCGTAGCGTGGAAGGGCAACTTTGCATCAACCGGGTAGTTGAGGCAAACCCACTCAACGATTACATCCACAAAAAGACTATTACCCAGGAGCCGGAACTGCGCGCTTTTGGCCAGGAACCACGACGAGCGTTGACACTTACAACTTCATCTCCTGGTCTTCTCTCAGCTCTTCAATTCGTCGACGACCCTGAAGAGCGCCCTCTCGGACCAGAAGATGTTGAATTAGAAGTGAGAGCCGTTGGTATGAACTTCAAGAACGTCATGGTAGCTCTCGGGCAAATCCCAGGTACAAGTCTTGGCCAAGAGTGTTCTGGAGTTATAACTCGCCTGGGTACAGGAATATCGCGTGATCAATTGAGTATAGGCGATCGAGTGTGCTGTTTATCAGTAGATGGTTTCAAGACGTTTGCTCGATGCCATATAAGCTCAGTATATCGCATTCCTGCCGAGATGTCACTCGCAACAGCGGCTGCAGTGCCGGTCGCCTTCTGTACTGCATACTACTCGCTCATCCACTTAGCTCGTATACAGCCAGGCGAATCAGTTCTCATCAACGTTGCTGCGGGAGGTGTTGGTCAAGCAGCTGTTCAGATCGCCAAACATCGAAATGCCGAGATCTATGCCACAGTTGGCAGCGAGGAGAAGAAAACCTTGCTAATGGATCTCTACGATATTCAAAATGACCACATCTTTTCGAGCCGGCATAGTTCCTTTGCCCAAGGAATCAAACGAATGACCAATGGCCGGGGCGTCGATGTCGTTCTCAACTCTTTATCTGGAGAACTCCTAAAGCACTCCGTTGATTGCGTGGCTCCTCTGGGACGGTTCGTCGAAATCGGCAAGAAGGACATGTTCCTCCGGAATGAGCTGTCCATGTCTCTCTTCCTGAACAATATCGCCTTCTTTTCGGTCGACCTTGGTATAATCGCAGACAAGGCACAACCTCTTATGCAAGAGATCATGAATGGCGCCATGGGATTGGTCACAGAGACAAACAGCCAAATGCACTCTCCTCAGCCCCTAACGCAGTATCCGGTTTCTCAGCTTGAAGAAGCGTACAGGTCGTTGCAGAGTGGCAAGAATTCCGGAAAAGTGGTCATTGAACTTGGTGTGAATGATCAGGTCATGGTAAGCATTTTCCGCTCTTTCTTGTGATCATGTTGCTGACCAGCTCTTCACAAATAGACAGTACCGAGTACAAAGCCCAACTGGTACTTTGATCCGAACGCGACATATGTGATAGCTGGTGGTACTGGCGGACTCGGGCGCAGTATTGCTCGGTGGATGGTATCGAGGAAAGCGAAATACATCATCCTCCTCTCTCGGTCGGGCTCAAAAGTTAAAGCAGCCGCGGAACTCATTTCAGAGCTTGCGAAAGTGGGCGCAACTGTGGTCGCGCCGCCATGCGACATCTGCGACGAGAATGTACTCCGGACTATCTTGATGGTGTACTCAACGATGCTACCTCCAGTAAAAGGTTGCATCCAAGGGTCAATGGTCTTGAGGGTAAACGATCTCAATCGTAGCAAAGTGAACAGCACTAACAGAGTACAGGACGGCCTATTTGAGAATATGACACACGAGAATTTCCACGCAGCTCTACGTCCGAAGGTTCAAGGGACCTGGAATCTACACGCTACCTTGCCGTCAAACATGGACTTCTTTGTGCTTTTATCCTCAACCGGCGGTGTTTTTGGGAGCCGCGGACAAAGTAATTATGCAGCAGCAAGCACATACCAGGACGCGTTCGCACGATATCGGGTGTCGCAAGGAGAGAAGTGCATCTCTCTTGACGTTGGACTTATGCTAGAGGTCGGCTTCGCTGCTGAAAGACAGAATATCACTGATTCCTTGGTCACCGCTGGGTATGAAGGGATCCACGAGTCAGAGTTCCTTGCGATGCTTGATGAGCTCTGTAATCCTGCATTGCCTCTGCAGTCTCCGGATAACACGCAAATTATCACTGGCATCTCAACTCCACAATCGTTAGCATCCAAAGGTCTTGGAGAGATCTTCTGGATGTCAAAGCCAATCTTCCAAGGACTTCGACAGATGGACCGAGCGTTTGCGGTGTCTGAACACCGAGGAGAAAGCGCAACGAACTATCAGCTATCACTGGAGCAGGCAGCCACGCAAGAAGAGGCTGGGAGAGTCATTGCCGATGCTTTGAAGAACAAGCTTTCGGCTGCATTGAGCATGCCATCCGCCGATATTGAGATCGAGAAGCCAACGTACGCATATGGCGTAGACTCGCTAGTTGCGGTGGAGATTCGTTATTGGTTCCTTAAGGAATTCAACGCGCAGATTGCGGTATTTGAGATTCTGCGTAGCGAAAGTATCGCAGCATTAAGCTTCCTTGTCGCATCTAAAACCCAGTATCAGCAAAGGTGGAGGGAGGAGGAGAACAGTGATGTTATGTAGAATCAGCCTACAGAGAATTGATTATCGTATCAAGCTTATAAAAATGCATGGTTTAGCGCCATCTCTAGTATGCAAATGACAGTCAAGATCTGTTCGAGTTATGGCTTAGATATGTTGCTAGGTTAGGCTTCTTGCTGTTCGTAGCAGGACCTGCAACAAACGGACTTGCGGGTTGGAAAGTAGAATCAAGACCGCAATAGAAGATGTAGGACAATAGCGGGGTCAAAGAAGTGAAGAGAGAAAATGCACATTCATGATAAGAAATTGTAACCCAGTCTTGGCAAATCTCGCTCGTTTCTCGCATCTTTGATCCTACAACCCACTCGTTTTGTATCTTGATATTTATTCGTCAAGTAGATCAATACCCCGATCTACTAGTATTTATCCGTTGCTATATAATTATTCTATTCACTGCTTGAAAACAGAGCACACGCTAATAGCCAAATTCATAATCCATGTATAATTCCCAAAGACGACTCTCCCTAGCTGGCTTTGCTTGTGCATACAATGGATCATGCTCTATTTGATAGAGAAAAGCCAACTCTGCGTCGTACTCCAAGCGGTCTTTCTCCGCCTGCCTTGCGTAATACCGCAACTCGCTCTCTAGATGGTAGATAACCATCTGATCTTCATCATGCTCTGGGGGGTAAGACAATACCGGCCCCCTACTGCTCTCCGCACCCGAGTGTCCCTTGATCAGGTTCCATGCTTCGTATATCGGACAAAGAGCCTCACTCCTCTCTTGATTATAGCGTTCCAATTTATTCTTGTGCTGATCAAATAAGGCCTTAACATTGTCTGGAGGGGCAACACCATCGTCGTGGCTAGTGTCACTTGCATGTTGGGTCCATTCTCCTGGTGAATAGAACCGGACGTTGCAATTAGGAAAAAAACAGTCAAAGGGCTCGTGCCGTTCGTGGAAATAGTGCCTCTCAATGGCCTCATTTAGCAGTACCCGAGCAGCTAAGCTCTGAAGGGAGAAGCGACAGCTCTTGTAACGGCCGCGCTGGAACCACCCCACAGGGCCGCGGAACTCTTTAGGGGGTGGGAGAATATTCCGTCGTGTCCAGGTAGAACAGATCAATTCCCATTCGTCTCCCTCGAGGGTATCGTCCCGTGCCAGTCGCCACAAACTCCTCTTCATGGGACTGTTGATTTTCTTGAGGCAGCTCTCTTCTTTTTGAAGAAGAGACACAAAGACGCTCATGCCAGCAGGGCACATGTTGACAATCCTCTTCTCAAGAGCCGATAGCGAGTTCTTAGGTTTCCATTTCTCTGTGATACTCAGGATCACGCGGGTTGCGCGAGGGCATCGGTGCCGTAGTGTTTGCCAGAAGTCACATATCCGCTTGTCCATTGTCTGAAGCAGTGCCGCTGGCGCTTCTACGAGAATATTTTCGATGTTGTCCCGCCAATCATTGTAGCTAATAGCTCCCATCCAGTCTTTAGGCCCTAAACATTCGAGACTGACGTCAAGCTGCTCGACGCAAGCGAGGAAGTCTATGTCATGCTCTGTGTCGCCAGTAAATCCTCCAGCATGCAGCCACTCTCCACCAACGCAGTACCACGCGTCCGGATACGACCAAAAGAGCTTTTTAGCCTCACCGCGCATAAAAGACGATGTTTGCATAAGCTGGAAGAGGGTTGAACCGTCGCAGAAGTGGATGACACGTAGCTGCAGTTCAACGGGCAACGAACAGAACTGGTGAAAGACCGGGCATTGCAAGCCTGTTAGTTCTGGCTGGACGTAGAATGTAAATGGAATGCGAGGTTCGCCATATGTGGTGCAGTGCAGGTTGAAGTCGAGCGGCTTTGTCCAAGGGCCCCTAGGGGCTGCGCGGAGATCTCGTGAAAATACCATAGTTACGAGAACGCCTGGAGTCTGTGTAGTCAAAGTAGATGAAACAATTCGAGGCGAAGTCGAGATTGGTGAGGTGAGATACCAATGATGATGGTGATTGTGGTGCGTTCATGCTGCCCAATAGGTCGTCATCTTTTGTTATTGGGAGGACTGGCGAGTCTTTGATACTGGGAATGGAAAGAAGACATGAGGTTCGAAAGAAGTAGTCGCGCCGAGGCACATCTAGTCCAACTTTGGCAATCGCGGAGCAGCTCCCTCCATCACCTCCGCAACGATGTCTCGCATCTATGGCGTCCTTCACTACACGATCTATCTTCAATCCCCCGAGAATATGTCTCCGCCGCACAGCATGGATCTCCCCACGGCGACGCTATTTTGTGTTCGATGCGCAATCCGACCCCGGCTTCCAGCAAGTGCGGGATGAAATGCTGGACCGCACACTGCCCGTCCTCACGGATTTTGTCTCAAGACAACACACACAAAAGCTAGAAAGCACTCTCTCCTCATTTGTGCCTCCGCATGAGGCAGATTTCCGATCTCTAGGCCAGCATCTTATATATTGCAATGCTGCCGAACACTCGGACGAGCTGCTTCCCGATGGACTGGACGCTTTACATAGCCCGGGGAACCCTTATGTGCGCCGCATGTGGGCCGGTGGATTGCTGAGACTCGATGTACCGAAACACTACGGCATGGGAATGGGCGCATGGAAATTCAATAGGGAAATTGTCGGCGTGGAGCGCATCAAGAATGTGCAGTTGCGAGGACAAGCTGGAGACGAGAAGATGTTCGTCAATGTCGAGCGTCGATTCGCAAGAGCAACTGGAAAACCGAATTATGTGCGTGGGGGTGGTAGCACCATCTCTATGAACATGGACCTGGCAGCAATGCCCGAATTACTAAGACAGCAGGCGCAGGAGGAGCAGAAATGGGGTGATGCGACGATAGTAGAAGAGCGGAGTCTCGTCTTCATGAAGGGGCGGAATGAGGCCGAGTTGGAGGCCTTCCGCGCTGGCCAGATGGCGCCTTTGAGATACCTGGACTGTTGGTATCCATGCGCTTTAGTAGAAAGCACTTGCTGATGCATTATAGCACCTGGCCAGCCTGAGTTCTCGCACACCCTCACACCCACCCGGGCCCTCCTCTTCCGCTACTCGGCCCTCACGTTTAATGCCCACGCCATTCATATCGACCCAGAATACGCTCGCAACGTCGAAGGCTACCGCAATCTGCTTGTGCATGGTCCACTCTTGATAACCCTGATGCTCAAACTCGTCGAAGCCCATCTTCAATCGCTCTCTGGACCTCAACACGTCATGCAATCAGTCGAATATCGAAACTTTGCCCCACTCCACTGTGACGAGGAAATGCGTCTATGCGGACGGGAGAAAACGGCCTCGAGCACCGAAGACGGTAGGGTATACGATGTATGGATTGAAGGGCCCACCGGCGGCATGGCAGTTAAAGGTACCGTCCATACAGTGCCTCTGCCCACACAGCCCTCAACCAACAACCGCCCTGACACATATAACTATGGATTTCTCACGCCCGAAGACCCCGAGAATACGACAGACTCCTCTCCATCTATTCTTTCACGCCGCGAGAAACGTAAACACCGCGCCGAGCAACGCGGCATTCTAGAAGGCGTTTCCTTTCCCACCGCCGAGAAAGCCGTCCGACGCATCCTTGCATCCCGCAAAGATCCCGCCGCCAATAGCTCCGAGAACATAATTCCCGTCCGTCGGATCGTAGCGCCTCCTGGCCCCTTGATACCTGTTGCATCCCTGTCGACCAGAAGTATTGTGTATCGCCTTGGGCTAGCCAAGGCGGAGCAGGAATTGAAGGATATTAAGCTTGAGGTGTTGCCTCTTGTGAGGAAGTATGATTTTCATGAGGCAGATGATGAGCCGGCGAAGAGCAAGTTTGAGGAGCGGGGAGTGACGAAGGTAGAGTTTAGATCAGTACCTAGACTGGTGGCGACGCAGAGGCCAAAGCAAAACCGGAGATAGGTAAGGGCACGGCGGGTGCTGTGTACGATAATGGGACAAGTCGTATGATATCTATTGTAATATAAGACGTGCCTAACGAAGTACATGGAAGCTATGCGATAGAGAAAGAGGAATGAGCGATGCCTTGAACCATGATTTTGTATTGGTACAGAATGGAGATGTTTGATTACGCCGTACCTGATTCGCCTAGCAGGCACCCTCCATACGAACTGCGCTCTTGCTTTGCCGTGTCATACATTGCCATGCATCCTTCGTTATATCGTACACCCCGCTTCCAATCCTCCCTATCCTAACTACATCGCTTCTCTCCCTGCATTCCGACCCAACCTTTCTTGCTCTCCTGCCCTCTCTTCTTTGCCAATTACCCACTCCCCAGTTTTTGGCCCATCAGCCCCTCATCCGCTCCAACTCCCGCAACACCAAGAAATTCGCGTCCAAAAACCGATCCACGCACTGCCTCATACACGGCTCCTCGTATTTATCCAGTTTCGGGTTCTTGACGTTGCCCGCGGGTATGCATTTCCGGAAGCAGGTGTCGGTGAGGGAGTGCACAGCTACGCAATCACCATCATTAGCCTTTATCCCCAAATTTCCATGCAATTTATAAGTCTTGGGTGGTGGAATGTATTGGATTGCAGGGTCGATGGGAGGATAGAGTATTGGTTAAGAAGTGTAGGGGACGAAGAGTAGAACGTATGCAAGGAGAACATACAAGCTTGTATTCTCGCCTTCTGACTCTCGTTCATAACAAACTGCTGCAGTTCCTGCTTGTCGCGGTCGCTGAGCTTGCTGAGGTCGACGCCCGCGAGAGAATTGCTGACGGAGTCCATGATGCGCTGGTTCGTAGGATCAAGAATTGTTGCGTGGAATTGAGTATGGTGGTTTCGGTTTGTAAGAGGTTGTAGGGTTACGATGATGTCGTTGATGTTAATTTGAGAATTTGAGGTTGAAGTCGGAGGTTGCGGGCAACAACGCCGATGCCCGCGGTTATGTCAGCGAAGCGGGTATTTTGAATGAAGGAGCAAACCACCAAGATATGTTTTGCTAGTGGGCAGAGGGTTTAGGATAGCACTATAAAGTACCACTAAATCTACTAATTCCGCTTAGGTCGCGGCGGTCCGATCATGTTTGAAGATACAACCTCTTTCGTTAATACAGACAGTCGAACACATGCTTGACTAATTCACAATAAAAACAAGGTACTTGTGTTTAATCTTCCGAGAAATTTGTATCTCGCAAGGCAATATCTCTTGGATAATTATAAACTAAAGCGTACACGAAGTGAAGAGGTAGAAAGTAAACATCAAGCTCATCGATCGATCAGATCGTCTACAAGGTCGTCCTCATCTAGAAACAGATCCCTCTTGGGTGCATCCTCTAGACAAAGTTGCTACCAGCAGCCTTTACCGTGTTCGGCGCAATGCTAACACTCTTGACGGTCACTGTCTTTCCGTCAATGCTCGTAATCTTCACATCAACGGTATCAGTTCCAAAGCCGCTCGAGTTCTCGAAGAAGTTGTATGGCTGCCTGGTGGTAGCCTTCCATGTCTTTCCGCTGTCGGTAGAGACCTCGAGCTTGGAGATGCGGACGTTTGCGTTGCGGACTTGCATCGAGAACCAGAACTTGGAAGTACCCTCCTTGTTCTTGAGCTCGATGGGCGAGGTGATGCCGCAGGGGACAAAGTTCCAGCTGACGGGGATTATTCCGGGGTTGGAGTCGAGCTTGGCGTAGGCGTCGGGGAAGAGATCGAGGTGGTTGGCGCCACAGCCGGGACATTGATCGACAACCTGGTTCAGTTAGCATATGTTGGTGTTAAAAAGCGAGGTTGGACGTACCATGGCAGTAATGGTGGTACCGCTGGGTCCCTTCACGGAGACACAAGCACCGCAAGCTCCAGCACCGGCCCAGTTGGAGTCTGACAATGCGGTTCCGAAGATGCCGGATGGGATGGTGTAGCCGGTGAACGAGCACATGCCTCCATCGACGTTTCCGCCATAGGTCGTGGCTTCGCCAGTGAGCGCTCCAGTGATCTTAACGGGAGAGGTAGCAGCTTCGGCCGTGGGGATCGCGGCTGCGGCCTCTGAAGTCGAGCTTGCTACAAGGACTTCGGAAGTGGGAAGCGCAGAGTACTCGGAAGTGAAGACGACAGCGGGCGCACTAGGCTGAACGTCTTGGCTAGTCTGTAGGGTTGCTGCCGCGCTCTCAACAGGAGCAATGGGCGAAGGCGATACGTAGATGACGGATGTACCGGCAACAAAGGTAGATGGGCGAGGAACGGCATGAGTGCCATTGGGGAGAGGGTAGTATGGCGCCGGGGAAGGCGTGACATAGACAGTGTATGTAGTCGTGGTATCGATTGTGATCGTGATATCACCGCCAACAGCAGCTGCAGATGCAACAGGAAGAGTGGCGTAAATCGTCTCAGTTTCGGTGACCTTGACAACCTTTTGCGTGCAACCTTGTTGCGCAATGGCAAAACCCACGAAGGGCAAGACGGATAGAACGGACTTCATGATGTGGGAATCAACGAGGATTTGATATAGAACAGCGGGTCTCTTGTTAAATATGTGAAATAGAAATGGTCGCGGAATCGATTCAACGATGGAAATGCAAAAACGAATGGAAGCAGGCAACGGCTTGCGTATTTTCAAAAAACGAATGTGAGAGACCACGGGCTCGATGCTGAAGAAACGAAGGGACCAACACCTACATAAAGCTGCGCCGCAGATGACATTTGTTCGGCGAAATTTGACCCCTGACAACGGTGGTTCATTAGGTGGAAATCTAGGGCCCAAAGTGGAGTTTTGGTACTACAATTTAGGAATCTAGACATTGGACACGAGCTTTTGACAGGCCATCGCCAGCGCTAAAGCACGCGGGGAGGGCATTTTACCTAGGAAGGCTTGTAATGCTGAGCTGATTTGATGATAAGCTTGTTGGTGATCAAACGCTGCCGAAATGAACGAGGCGTTCGGTGATTAAACGGAATATTGTTCGACCGGATCCAAAGCTTTGACCCGCCGATGTTCTACAACTTCATTAGAAACATGTGGAAACGTCTAGTGGATCAACTTGAGCGAACGACTAGTGGTGAGGTTTATTTTGATGGATTGTGTCTCGTCACCTGTGATGACATGCATACATACCACCGAAACATCCCCTTCTTCCTCTAAATGAAATCGCGAAAGTATCGAGCCGAAATAGAATTGGATTAATTTTATTGTTGAAATTTGGCTGAGAACAAAATTGAAAATGTTCGGGTATATCGTCGTTGGTAATCCTTCCACCAAATGTTTCTCATGCCTTGAAACCGTACTAGATTGATACAAGTCTTACAAAACCTTACTGCATCTGGCGGATAAGACTGTGCGTTGGATGCTGAAATGTTCGCTCGTAGCTGGGAATCTGGAGTACAAGCCTTTTACTCCACAACAATACAGAAGTTGTTCATGCCCGGCCCCTCTTTCATCATCTTCTTCTTTTCAGTCTTCATCCCGTTGCCTTCATTCGCTAGCTTGAACAGGTAATAGCATAGCTTCAACGTTCTCTTCTTGTTTGTCAATTCGAATCCCAAATTTCGCATGATGCGCAACAGTAATTCTTCGTTGAGGTACCGGCAATTGGTAACACAAGATAGCGGCAAGACAAGGAACAGCGCTGGAAGTATAGTGCCCTCACTATCGGTAGCGTCTGCTTTGCTTCGCAGAAATTGGGTGACTCGTTTCAGCATTTCGCCGCGTTGGACTGGGTCTGGGACGAAGTTGACAACAAGAGAAAGGGAGATAATATCGAAGCGTTCGCCGTCCGAAGTTGGCAATGGCCGCTCCATGAAGTCTTGCTGTTCGATCCCCTCGCCTTGACTGTTCAAGTCAATCCTCGTGACACCAATAACTCTTGGAAATTTCGAAATGGCGTTATGTGTCGACAGGGCTCCAACCTCCAGCAACTTGTACGGGGGATTTGGTTTTTTCTGAGTCCGAGCAGGTTTGGCCTTCCTGGTTTCGGACTCATCCGTAGTGATTGGAGGAATTGGATTGATGACTTTGCCTTGCTGTAGCCATTCAACAAGTAATCTACTCGAGTCGCCGCCGCGGTCCTTGGACTGGCCTTGTTTGCTGGCCGCTTGGTAGACCTCTATACCGCCATTCTTCTCGATCTTAGATTTGAGCAAGTCTGCAAGTCGAACGTCTCCTTTCTTCACAGCGGCAACTCTATCTTTCTCCAGTCGGTGATGTTCGCGAATGATCGTCCGGGATTGCTTTGAGCTCATGCGCTCTTTCTTTTGTGCAACTGGAGGGCGACCACTCGAGAGAGTCTTTTGGCGCTTTTTGACGGCCATGATGTTTTTCAGTTGGGGATCACATGGTGTGGATCGTGGAAGGAAAAGTCGACGCCGAGACTTCGAAGTTCTCTTTTAGCGCTAGGCTGTTTCGAGGGTGCTAATTAAGCGAGCCGCACGAAGGGCGAAAACGTTTGGCATCGCGAACCTCAACTTTTCGACCTCAACCCCGACACACGACAAACATATCGCAATGCCACCAAAGACAGGATCCAAGGGTACGTTGCGTACATCGAAAATACGGGGATGATCGAGTCAACAACACGCGCCTCGATCAACGCGCTCCTCCCACTACTCCGTCCTCACTATTGCGACTGCTAACGCTCCCACAGGCAAGCCCAGCAAGTCCGGAAAGCAGGCAAACGCCGCTTCCAAAGCGGCTCTGCGCGGAGTAAGCTCCCCATGACCAACAAGGCGTGTCAGAACTACATCTCTGACGGCTTTTACTTTCTGTATCTTGGGCGATATTAACGAAAGTAAAGGTCAACTCGCATAAGGTCCGCAAGGTGCGAACAGACACCACCTTCCGCCTACCGAAGACTCTTACGATCTCGTGAGTACAAGAACGACTTCGTTATGAGAATATGCCAGACGTGCATGAGGAATTAACTTTAGACTGACGAACAACTCCAGCCGCGCTCCCCGTTACCCCCGCCGGTCGATTCCTCACCAGCCCCGCCTCGATGCTGGCAAGATCCTCATCCACCCGCTCAACACCGAGTCGGCCATGAAGAAGATCGAGGAGAACAACACCCTCGTGTTCATTGTGGACATCAAGGCCAACAAGCGCCAGATCAAGGCTGCGCTGAAGACGCAGTACGATGTCAACACCGTCAAGATCAACACCCTGATCCGACCCAACGGCACGAAGAAGGCGTTCGCGCGGTTGACCTCCGATGTCGATGCTCTCGATATTGCGGCTACCAAGCTTGCGATTGTCTAAATTTTCATATCTGCGTAGGACACGGGGAATACCTGGGATGGAAAAATGGATACGACATGCATGGCGTTCATGGGCATGTAGTCAAGGATGACTCAAACGAATCAAGTTTCAACATGGCGCCCACCTATGAAAGTCCCTCGTCGCGTGATGTGATGTTCAAAGATGATGTATTTGCTATTCCCATGTTCGCCTGGTATGATTATTCAAGCTCTTTGGCAAGCAGCCCACGATATGTACGTATAAAAAGCGTTACATGCTCCATTATACTACGTCAAAGGGTATCATTCTATACGTGACTAATAATTACTTTGCGTGCTCTGTTGCTCAAGATACAAGATGTTCCAATTTCAGCTCTGCTTCGCCAAAGCGTTCTCCCAACTCCCAAGCCATCTCAACCCCTTACAAACATCCCATAGTTCTTTCAAGGCAGCGTTTACCTCACCGTTTCCGTCTTCCTCCCTCCTCCCTTGCAGCTCAACGAAGAAGATGTAATTCCAGTTCTCCACACCACTCGGCCGTGTGTTGATACTCGTCAAGTTCAACCCATGTTTCGAGAACACGGAAAGGGAGGCCGCCAGTGCGCCGGGGTTCGAATGTGAGATCGTGAAGGTTAGGAGGGTTTTGTGTGTGGCGTGTTTTGGCGAGGGAGAGACTGTAGGTATGACAGTGGCGGCTTTTGGAGGCTTAACAGAGGAGGTTAGTAGGGTAATCGTTGGTGGTTCCGAGGTGGGGACACGGTAGTAGTCATAAACCGAATCATCCCTCTCTTTCTCGTTCCTGTCGTCCTCCTCTTCATATTCTTCTTTCTTTTCTTCCCACTCCCTCTTCTCCTTCTGCTCCAAGTTTTCCTCCTCCCCACTGACCTCCTTCCCTTCAACAACCTTGACCATCTCCTCCACCAGCTCATCCTCCTCATCTATTCCCTTCACGTCTCCTTCTCCGGGACTTCCCCGCCTCAGCACAAGAAACCTCGTTGTGTTGTTTTTGCGGTCTTCGATCCCCTCCCTTAAAATATCTAACCCATACGCTGCGGCTGCGAGCTTAGAACTGATCGCCGCACTCAATCCGCTTTCGTCCTCAGCCACCAACTGCGCGGCTCGACTCGTGGAGCTGACATCCTGCCGTTCCATGGTCTTAAGCTCTGGGGAGGAGGAGAGGAAGCGTGTGCATTGGCCCCAGGCCTGGGGGTGAGAGTAGAGTTTTGTGAGATGTGATAGATCGGGCGGCTCCGAATCTGAGGTTGATACTGCAGTGCTGGGCAGTGCAGGTGGTTCTGTAGGTACTGCAGATTCTGATGGCTGGGGGGACTCTTTTGGGTCTTCTGTCTTCTCGCTGGGCTTCTCCTCTTCTGCAGGCCCCTCCTTGACCTCATTTATGTCCTCTTCCTCTTCTGCGGCCCCCTCCTTAACCGTCTTTACCTCTACTTCCTCTTCTGCAACCCCCTCCTTCGCCTCCTTTACGTCCTCCTTCTCTTCTGTAGTCTCCTCCTTGACCTTCTTTACTTCCTCTTCCTCTTCTAAAACACCTTTCTTTACCTGACCCTCCTCTTCTTTAGTCCCCTCTTCCGCCTCCTCCACCTTTACTTCTTCCTTACCCTCCTTCTCCTCTACCTCACTTGTCCCATCTGTAGCTTTAGATGGCGCTTTCCGCCCTAATAAACAGTGCACAACAGACACATACACTTCCGCGTCCACAAGTATATCCGGATACTTTCCTTCCCTGTCTGCAATTAAATCTAGCGTAAAGACCACAGAGCCATTCGAGCTATTCTCAAACGGCACAACCCCATAATCTGCGGAAGATTGTTGGACCGCGGCAAAGATGTCGGATATGGTATGCAACGGCGTGAGCGTGTGCTCAGAAGTCGGAAAGCGAGAGAGCGCAGCCTGAATCCGTTAGATCTTGTCTACGAATAGAGAACCAAGAATTCTAGATCAAGAAACAAAGATTATGTAAAAGAAGCAGAAAAGCCCCAACGAAACCCAGAACAAGGAAGAACGGGCCGTAGAAACACGGTTCGGAACGCGTGCAAAAAACAAAAATCCCAAGAACCCTGAACCCAGAACGAACACCCAATATTTCGCAAATGTGAGATCATACCTGGTGCGTATAGCTCGAAGCCGGCCCCAGGAAAGCCACTGTCGGCTTCTCGCCCTCAGCCATGTCTAACGTTGTTCGCGGGGTGGTTGATGTTGAAAGATCAAGTGACGTGCAAAAAGGGAAAAGGAAGGAAAGAGTTCCGCTGTCGGAATCGGACAAGATCGGTCACGTACTCGTTACATTGGCGCACCCTACCAGCACTGGCTTGGAGAGCGATTTGCACATTAGCCTACGCATGTACGGTATTTTTTCATAAATGTAACAGGTGGGTGTGAGGGGTGCTGTAATGCAAGTGGGAAAGGTCGAGGTTCAGATGCCTGCCCCGCATGCTCACGATATCATTCCAAAGCGCATAAGCGGCGCAAGCCACGACGTGCGAAGAGACAATTTTAATTCAGCTGGATCTTAAGGAGAGACAGGCTGCGCGGCGTCACAAACAGACAATCTACATCTTCGTCTTCTCCCTAGGATCGCCATACGAAGCATTCGCAAAAGCAGATGATTGACAATAGCCATTCCTGGCCACCAATCCCATTCCAACTAATTGCCAGTACCGTTCCTCAAACCGATACCTGGGCAGAGCGCTCGAGTGAAGCATTCTGCCGCCTCTCCATTGAAGCGAGAGTGGGTTGTGAATAAGAATGGACATCTCATCGGTCTACATCATAATGTCAGTGCTAGCTCTCTTGGACTGTGAAGATAATGTTTACTTACGTTGCAAACCCTTCGTCCGCACTCCTAACCTTCACTTACAATCTGGAGAGGCGAGACGTCATGTCTCTGGCCTCTTCCCTGCCGTACTTCTCAGACTTCTCGGACGCGTCGACTTGACTTGAGACGCAGGCAGCGGACATCCCCTCACTCGACGCGTGGAGTGGGGCCTCTGCCTCGCGGTCTGCGAGGGCGCACAACCGTCAATCATCGTAGAATTCATCTTCGTCATCATACTCGGCGAGTTGCTCAAAGTTGACCTTGTAGCGGAGGATGGCGCCGATGCCACCGAAACCCTTGACGAACTGATTGCCCTCTGAAGAACGATCCGAAACGAACTCGAGGGTAGCACCAAAGTCGCGGAACTTCTCTGCCAGCCATTCAAGGAAGGACAACTGCTCAACTACTTCCATCTCCTGGCCAGTCTCTTTGTCCATGAAGAGGGTGCGGTCTTGCTCCTGAAGCTTGGAGGTATGCAAAATAATGTCGGTACCCTCAGAGCTCTTAAGGATCCAGCGTGTAATCTCCAAATTCTCAAACACAATCAACGTCTCAGCAGCACCGAGTTCCATAGCCTTCAAAGTGTCTTCTATACCGTAGCAGACCTTGCCAGAATCTTGCGAGATCTCGTCGAAGTACTTGTTGATGAGCTTCTTCTCTTGGATGAACTTGACGTTGCTGAGGGTCTCGGAAGACAATTCTATAGCCTGGTTGAAACCGTTCTCGCCACCGTAAGAAACATCGACGACTTTGATGACTTTGGTCTGAAGACGGTTGTCGAACAAATCGGACTGATTCAGATCGTTCTTGAAGTCAGCGGAACCGGCGAGAATAATACCAGCCACGTTGACCTTGTCGTTGGTGATGAAGTTCTGCACTGCTAATTCGGCAACCTTACGGACGTAGTTGTGGCGCTTCTCTTCTCGTAGACGGGCGAAACGCAGGGCGGACTGACCACCACGACCGTGCTTCTTGGGCAGATCGACGGAAAATCTACAATAATCAATATTTGACCTGCAGAGCTTTGTGTAAAAATACTCACTTGTGCACAATGTCGCGGGTGTTGCCAGACAGGGTACCAAACAGGGCACCGTTTCCGTCCATGATGATGAAACCGAACTTTTGATCTGACTCCAGCAGCTCGCTCAGGGCTTCTGTGTGGAATTTATTGTCACATAGGTACAGCGAGGTATTGATGGGCTTGAAGGGCTCGAAGTCGATATTGATCTTGCGCTCCTTGCCCTCGGCAGTGATGATTTCACCGCAGTATACGACGAGGCCATTGGGGGGGACTTTGGAGTAGAGCTTCAGGCGCTGCTGGGTCGAGGTAATGGCCGAGAGGACGGAGAGACGATTAACGCGGGACTTGATATTGGAGGCGGTTCCGAATTCTTCAGCCAACATCTTCGCGGCGCGCGAGACTTGGTCCTTGGGGGCTGTACATGGTGAGTCAGGCTTTGTCGAGCCAAGCGAAAGCAGTTGCACACTTACGGATGATGAGCGAGATCATGGAGGTTCCATTGCCGCGGGCGGCTTCAAGACGCTTGATCAGCTTCTTGACCTTCCAGATCTCGATGTTCTTCTCGGCCTCGTTTCCTTGGGGTTGCTGCGACATGATGGCGAGTGTCGGGTGTTGGGTGTACCGTTGTAGGTGCAGGTTTGATAGTGTGCGGCGGGGCGCGAAATTTGAGAGTGTGGGGTAAAAGCGCACCCTGGGACAGACGGCGGCCGACTTCGCGGCGGGTCTGGCGATGGATGAGGCTGCTATGCGGCAGCGGTGGTCGGAGGCGCGCTGGAGGAGGAGCGAGGGTGCTTGAGGGGGGTGTGGAGTGTCCAAGTGTCCAGCGTCCAGTGTCCAGGAGTGTTCAAGAATCAGCCAGCAGGCAGGAGGAATTTATTAGGCCCGCCCGTTGGCTGTGACGCTGTTACCGGTCAGACAGGCAAGATCGGGCGCCGTGACTGGGTCGTTTGTGCAGCGAATCGCATGGTCCCGTCGGCCCTCAAGGCCCTTCCAAGCCTCTTCACCTTGATCGTTCATGGTCGCCGCATCCCGCATCCATGCATGCAGCTCTCGCGCGCCTGCGGGGGCGTCTGCCGCACTCAGCACTTAGCACTCAGCACTCAGCACTTAGCACTCAGCGCTCGTGATGGCGCTGCAGGCAGACCAACCTTGGAAATGTCTTCATCGTCGCCTGATTGTTCGCCACCAGGCCCGCCTGCTTCCTATCTGAATGAAATTGCAGACTCTGCAATGGCACGTCTTCGGCAATTGCCCTATGCACACCCATCGTAGACCCTGTCTCCCGCTGATAACCATCTGTGTAGCTCCCGCCACGGACAAGCCTTGGTTTAGAGATTTGCTTGAATCGCCATATCCCCACTACCACCACGCCTTCTTGCCGTCCCTCTCCTTTCTTCCCTCCCTTCCTTCCTTCCTCTTCCTCCTCCCCTCCCCTCCTTCCCTCCAACTTCTGCCCCGAGTGCAGGAGCGTGTGGGTGACTGATCATGGACATCAACGGAAAGCAGCCAGCAACCTGGGACCAGTACGATGGCACCCACCGGGGCTCCCTGGACTCGACTGGTAGCGGTCGCGTGCACTGGGACGAGCTTGAGCGCAGGCCCAGCGGGGAGAGCGCTACTGCTACCGGGGGCGAGCAATCACACCCTGGAGATATTCGACGTCGAAGGTGAGGAAGGAACGAGCCATGGAGGGAAACTTCTACTAATGCCTGCGAACTCCTGCTGACCTGCAATGCCAGATCTTCCATGTCCATGCGCATCACGGCCCTCAGAGACGCGGGTGGGGTAAACAGCCTCAACAACTTTGCACGATCATGGCAGCGCGCTGCGGGCTTCTTTGAGATCACACCTGTGCGACCCTCCTTCCGACTCGAGTCAGACGACGACAGCTATAACGACGATATCGACAATGACGAGCCTGAGTCCTTCCCCAGGAGTGGCTTATCGGTGCCAGACCACCGATCAATGCTACGCAGCGCACTGGATGATGATGGGAGACGCCGGTCAGACAATGCTATCGCGGATGAAGAGCAGGGTGAACCAACAGAAGATACCCAGTTGCTGCCGTCGGCCGTGGAAGAGCGATTGGGCCGGCGGAGATCTAACAGAGACGAGAGCATATTCAGTATAGAGCCATCATTGGCTTCGGCATTTGGAGGCAGCTACGGTACATCTTATGGCAGCTTAGCCGCCCATGTCAATGAGTCCTCGATGCGCCATGCTGGTCGACTCTTCACCGAGCAGCAAATGAAAGGAACCGTTGAACCCGACCACGACAGAGAGCCCCTCCTGGTTAAACAGATCGAAGAGGATGGTCAACTCATTAACGTGGTCGTGGGCCGGTCAACCTTTCCGCAGACCATCTTCAATTCAGTCAACGTTCTGGTTGGCATTGGACTCCTGGCGCTACCGCTGGCACTGAAGTACTCCGGCTTGGTCGTGGGTGTAATATTCCTGTGCTTCTCCGCCATTGCTACTTCGTACACTGCAAAACTCCTGGCCAAGTGCCTTGACGTTGACAGCTCCCTTATCACCTTCGCCGACCTTGCCTATGTCTCTTTTGGAAACAAAGCTCGAATTGCAGTCAGCATACTATTTTCACTCGAGTTGCTTGCCGCATGCGTCGCTCTCGTAGTCCTCTTCGCCGACAGCATGGACGATTTGATACCTGGCTGGGGTATTCTTGCGTGGAAGATTGTTTGTGGAATCATTCTTGTTCCTTTGGTCTTCCTACCTCTTCGGTTACTTTCCTTCACCTCCATTTTGGGAGTCATGTCTTGTTTCGGCAGTAAGTGAACCCGTGCCCAATCACGTCATAGTATCTAACCCAATCACAGTCGTGATCGCCGTTTGGGCGGATGGTCTCATCAAGCCCCATCAACCTGGGTCACTGCGCGAACCTGCAACCCAATATCTCTTCCCTGCGAATTGGCTCACAATCCCACTCTCTTTCGGGCTGCTGATGTCACCATGGGGCGGTCACAGTGTCTTCCCCAACATTTATCGCGACATGCGTCACCCTTACAGATACCGGAAGGCCGTCGACGTCACTTATATGTTCACATTCATCATTGATATGGGCATGGCCTGTGCGGGTATTCTCATGTTTGGGGATGGGGTCAGGGACGAAATCACGAGTAACATCTTCCTTACAAAAGGATATCCCAAGGGGATGTCGGTCTTCATTGCGATCTGCATAGCCGTCATCCCTCTCACCAAGATCCCGTTAAATGCCCGGCCCATCATATCCACCCTGGAAGTCATGTTTGGTCTGGACGCCCGGAGTATGGCTGTTTCGTCTTCCTTGAACGGGATGTCAGGCCTAAACCGCGGCATCTTCAAATTCTCGATTCGCATCCTCGCCATTACAGTCTTCGTCATCACTGCCATTATCTTCCCTTCATTTGATCGTATCATGACTCTTCTTGGCAGCGTTGCATGCTTCTCAATTTGCATAATCCTTCCGTTGGCGTTTCATCTGAAATTATTTGGAAAGGATCTAGGACGAGCAGAGTACTACATGAATTGGACCTTGATTGTGTTGTCCACAATCATGGCTGTCGTCAGCACCGGGTTTGCGTTCCTGCCTAAGGAGTGGATTGGCGCAGCTTAGGCTTTTGCCACTAAAAGTTTTAATGAGTAGGTTTGCATATGTGTAGCTTGTTGAAGGCCATTTGGCCCAATTTGAGAAGAGATGGAGATATCCTTTTGGGCATGTTGGGCGTTTGACGCAAGTTTGGAATTTCGTCTATTGGCAGATTGTTGCAATCTGATGGGACCCTGTTTTGATATGTCTATATGTCAGCCACACCATTTCAGTTCAACTTGTCTCACTTGACACAGTTGTTCGCCCCCCTTCAAATCAGTCTTCCCATTGCCAGCTGCAAGACATCCTTTAAGCATTAAGCGTACCATCCCTTCGGCTAGATGCAGTAGGCTTTTCCAAGACAAATCCGGTTCTAAATTGTCTGTAGCTCTTTCGGAGACTGCCCTGTCAGATTGCACGAAGTGTTCTCTCGGTGTCGGTTGCCAGCACCGGGCAGTACATGGTGTGGCTCACTCGAACAAAACATCTGAGCATACGTTGATCAGTGATTGTGAAATGTCATAATACACTATGCCATTCCATATTATTTCACCAACTCTACATAACACACAAATCTTCCATCCCAAAGAATTTATACAGCAACGAAACAGATAGATCTTCCCGTTTACATCAACCGAACACATGCCCAACGCTGCGAAGTACATGGAGATCTCGCGAGCGAGTGAGACGCTAAAAAGGGAGAAGTCTAGAGCGGTGTTGATGCACAGAGAAGCAAACAGAGCAATACAAAACAGCTGATGACACATATTATCCCAATCCAATGAAACGAAATGCACAAAGACAGGAAATACAAGTATAGAGGAACAGCAGCAGCGTGAGGCCGGAGCCAAGGAATCGAACCCGGATCTCGCTAGAATTGGGCGTATTCTGGGCGTATTCTAGCCGTTGAACTACCCCGACGATGAGGCTGCTGTGCCCGAACAAAGAAAGGGAGAGGGAGAGGGAAAGGAAGGGGAACAGAGCATGGTTGGCTGGGACCGCAGAATCGAACTGGGATCTCCTTCCTGAAGAGAAGGAATTCTGACCTTTGAACTACCCCAACGAGAAGTGCTGCTATGCGCGGATAAAGAGAGGGGGGAGAAGAGGAACAGAGCGTGGTTGGCTGGGGCCGCAGAATCGAACTGGGATCTTCTTCTCAAGATGAAGGTGTTCTGACCTTTGAACTACCCCAACGGGAGGTGCTGCTGTTGGGGAAGGGCAGGGGGTTGGGCAGGGAACGGACAATGTGGGAATGTGAGGGGGGGTGGGATGTGAACGATATGGAATGGACAGGAAGTGAGAAATATTGGGTTATATACCAACCGCGGGGTGCTGCACGTGACGTGAGTCACCAAGGAGGCTGCAGGTGGTTTGGGCAGTTGCCTACACATCGATGAGTCACGTGTACGGCAATCACCATGGTTGATGGTAGAACCGAAACAAGTAAAGTAGTAATTGGTAGCAATATAATATACAAATGCATTCAAGCTATTTTTGTATTAATGGAAGTGGCACGACCTGCCCCATTGGCGACCCCGTCCAGGATCTAAGCCCTATATCTACTCGGCAACGCCGCCTTGAGCAACTTGGGGAAGTTGGGCGTGCCCAGTCCAGAAACCGGGTCCCAGCCAGCCGTAGCATTCCACGACGCATACGGAATCACCGGCGATCCATTCGGCGCTCCGTGGAACCTCGCGTTGCCATCACAGCCTGTGCTTCCGCCCAGAATCACATCGTTCAACGCGCCGGGGTTCGAGTACAAGAGCGGGTTCAGGAATCCAAGAGATGCCTTCTTCGACCGCAGCCTTGCGTCGTTCAGAAGCGCAACGATGCCGCCGAAGGCAGGCGCAGAGCACGAGGTGCCCTGGTACCCCTTCAACGCACCCTTGTCGTAGACTCTGTATCCGTAGCCCTGGGCCGAAACGTCGGGGAATCCACGGCCGTGGCGGTTGAAGTAGGGCTTGTTTGCCTCGCCGAGGTGGTGGAAGTACTCCTTGATGGCATCGTCCTGGTACGAAGGCCGCTTCCAGTAGTCCGAGAAGCCGCCGCTGGAGAAGAAGGTGGCGGTCTCGTTAAGGTAGCGGGTGGAACCGACGGAAGTCACCCAGGGGCAGGCGGCGGGGTACTGGGGCTGGAATTTGGTTGTGTTCTTGCCGTCGTTGCTCAGGCAGGCGGATCCGGTTCCTGAGTCACCGGAACTGAAGATGACGCTGACGCCGCGGGAGCCGAGTTGGGCGAAGAGGTTGCACACGGAGAGCGCGTAGGATTTGGGGACGCTCTGCTCGTTCTCGCCATATGATGTTGAGATGACCTGGGGGAGGTCCTTCTGCTTTAGCTTGAGTACGCTCTGGAGGAACTCGAGGTAGGGCTCGTTGGCGCTGTCAGCCTCATTAGGTTGGTCGAGATCTGCAACCCATGGACCGCGGCCGCCAGTGCTGTACTCGGTGATGGGCAGGGGCTGGGCAAGACCGAGCATGTACTGTAAGTCCAAGTTGGCCTCGCCACTGTCATCGGTAGAGTTCTGGCCGTTGAGTCCACCGTTGAACTGAACGACGCTGAAGTTTTGGCCAACTGCTGCGGAGAGGATGTTTTGCTCGAAGAGAGCAAGGTCGCTATAACGCGCATACTCTTCCAAGTAGCTGGCGAACGCAGCCTTGCTGCCTGACTTGGGATCAGGCGTATAGTCAATCTTGTAGAGAGTCTTCAGGCAAGCAGGAGTAATGGCAGCATCGCAGTTGACGGTAATATCTGCGGTAGAGGCGGTATCCAAGATTTGAATTCCGTAGATCTCACGGTTGGTCTCGTGGTTCGCACGAATAGCCGCAAAGCGAGTGGTAGGCTGGACAAGATTGATGTACTTAGCAACATCATCAGGGACAGAATACTCGAGCGTGCGGAGAACTTTGCGCGGCTTCTTCTCCTCGCTGATGTACCACGCGAATTGGGTGTCGAGCATCTTATTGGCCACACCGACTGTGGTCTTGATCGTCATCCAGTCGGCATCAATATCCACGTTCTCGATGCCGGCAGCCTTAAGCCAGGCGGACACGGAGGCAACAGTCTCCTCGCTAGGAAGGATCATCCTCTTCATTTCGTCGTGATCTTGAAAATGCTGTCCATATGTTGCGTGGCTCGGCGTAGACATATCTAAGACAGTTTGCTCAAACTTCAGGGCATCACGCTGCTGAAGAGCGATCTGAAGGGCGATCTTTTGCGCGTCCGCTGCTGGGCCCTGGAGCTTCCATCCTGCACAGGTTGTTAGTATGTACAATAGATAGATGGATAATCGTAATTTACCTTCTGGGATGCCGAAGAGCTTCTCAAATGGCTCGGCAAGGCCCTGAGCAGCCAACAAAGAACTGACGAGGAGGGCAAGGAGGCGTGTCATCTCTACGGTTGCTAAGAATATGACTTGAGCGAGAGAACTGGAAAGCAAGGAGACGTCCTTTGTGCGCCATGACGAGCTTTAAACATTTTGAACGCGGGAAACTGTTCCTGCAGGCGAAGATCGACTTCCTTTTCGAGATAGGACCCGCCGTAATACCCGTTCACATTTTGGACCAAGCAGCCATAAGAATGGACAAGCCTTAATGGAGGAAGCTTGAACGTTACCAAGCTCCTGCTCATTTGGGCGTAAGCTCGTCGATAACACGACCTTCATCTCCGCTGTTAAACCTTCGTTTACCCAACCGCCAGGTATCGATAAATCTATATGAGCACCTTCCAAATCCAGAATGGTACCGGATAATGAACTTCAATGTTGCCACTTTTCTAACTCTGAATCTCTACAACATTATACTATCAAGTGTCCCATAGTGTCACATAGATGGCAACATCTTGAAAGAGGCTATGGCAGAGGATGATGGGCGGGCGAAATATTTATATAAGCGGGACACGGCACGTGATGTGGGGTCCTCTGATTGGTCATATTTCCGTCTTACTTCCAAGACCTCGCTGTGCCGCAACGGAGAGCTCGTCGCCTCTTCATCGCATCTGTAACGATTGTCTCTTGTCCAAGGGTTACAAGAGAAGTGTTTGTGAGGATCGAAGCTGGAGTAGCCTTTTGCATGCTCTTATTATCCCCTTTGACTGAAGCATCTGTTCAAACTTCCAACATTCATCTCACGACGGTGCTCTGAAAAATCTCAAACTCGCAATTTTCACTCCATGGCCTCAATCCCGCTTAGCAGGCCTGTCCATCGACCTGTAAAGACATGCACGGAATGCAAACAAGTCAAACTTCGTTGCGACTCGAGGGCCACTTTTCCTGCACCATGTACGCGCTGCTCGACGAGACGTTTGCAATGTTCAGTAGATGCATCGTTTCGACGTACTCCGGCTCGAAAGCGTGTGGAGGACATGGCTCGCGAGCTTGAAGCATTAAAAAGCCAAAATATCGACGAACGCGGGACAACAGTATCACCATCAACAGCTGGTCTATCTAATAACCCACCTGAGTGTGTTTCGAGCTATCCAGGCGTGGCTGTGGTAGACGAATCGGATTTGCATTCAGATATTTTTCAGCTGGGGACATTCATTATTGATTGCGGGTCAGTAATTGACTGCTTTAAATTATTTGCCGGCTTCTTTTATCCTCATTTTCCGACCATCAACCCGATTATCTCGATTGCTGCCATTCATTCTTCCTCTCCGTTACTCTTCTGGACCATCATTGCCATTGTCCTGTCGAAGGAGATCAGACCTGGACATCTCACCCTTTTCAATCAACTGGAATCGTTATACACGTCGCAGCTCGAAACCGAGATTCTTAAAGCACCTTTATCTCTCCAGACCATCCAAGCCCTATCGTGCTTGATCATATGGCCTTTTCCTGTGGAGAAGCAACCGAATGATCCAAGCTGGCTATACAGTGGGATTGCTGTCCACGCTTCTCTAAACATGGGACTTCACCGTTCGATGCCTCTCAATACAAACTCGGAATCGTTGTATGCAAGAGCGAGCACATGGCTAGGATGTTTCTTCTCAAATTCGTCGTAAGTTTTGCGTAATAGTGAACATAGAGATTCACCACTAAAAATAATAGACTCGGCATGTTTATTGGAATTCCTCCTTCGATCAATAGCCCCTCAGAATTGGAAACGGTTGAAAAATATATCCGCCAGCACCCATTACCTCCTGAATTTGCTTATCAGGTCATGGTCGAGCATACCCTCGCCAAGTTCACAAACATGCTGCTAGAAAACTCCAAGGAGTCCATGAATTGTTCACTTGTTAGACTCGTTGAGACCGAACTGGATTGTTTGAAGACACGCTTCCCTACGGAATGGACACCGAGAGTCGAGTTAATTCTTCTCGTTGCAAAACTACACCTGTACTTAATGACTGTAATCCGCATGCAGCCGGACTCAACGTCGCGCGAGGTACTTCTGAAGCTAGGGCTCTCTGCCTCTTTGCGGATCGTCTACATCTGTGAGAAGAGCGTCGCCTACGAGTCCGATTACTACCCAGATATACCTATTGGAGAGCTACAAAGAACTCTCCCAAAGCATCTTGGTCGTGGGCTTGCCCTTGCTACTATCTTTCTCCTTCGATTCTTCGCCCTGAACGAGCATGTAGCAGCAGAAGAACGAGACCTGGCACGGAACCACGTTGCAATGGCACACAAATACTTCCAAGCTGGATCCATAACGCCCCGAGACGAGCGTGGAAGAGTGGCGCGACTTTTCGAGATATTGAGTAGACAACAACCCTTCGATATCGACAACGCGAAACTTAGGATCGACAATCGCATGGGCTGGTCTCTGGTGGATGACTCGATAAAGATCAGCAAGGAGATTCGAAAGAAATCGGAACAAAGCACCCCTGTAGAAGTACCATTGATCGAAGATCCGAGTTTAGACAACCAAACGCTCGGTTTTGACACCGATATAAACGAACTCAACCCGTTGGACTTCCAACTGCCGGCAGATATTTGGGGAGATTCTATGTGGGGCGTATTCGATATCAGTTCCGCGCCATGGCAAATGTGATTGCTCAAAGAAATCGGCGAGTTACGTGCGCATCGCAAGATGCTAGACTTGCTAGAGGAACATCAACGGAAGATCGGTTTCTCCAATACGGTAACTCATGCAACGGCGTCATCAAATCAACGGCTTCAAAGGTGCGACCCTGGTCGAAGAAACTCATCCATATGATGTCTTTTCCCGTATTCCTAAACGCCTACGATTATGGCTTATAGAGGGTGTTCGTAGATATTAGCCGTGGAAATGTCTGTGGCAATGACTTGACGGTAGCGAAGGCGGTCAAGGGCTCATTGAGGTCGTAGCGGAGCATGCCAATGAACATGCCGATAGGGATATTAGTGTGACAGATGGGAGGGAGAGCCTCTTGGGGGGACTCCTAGGGCTGGCTCCGCTATGCCGAAAAGCCAATGGATAGAGGGCTGAGTAAAATGACAAGAAAGTCCATGTACGAAATCAATAAGGTAGGACAGATTGTAGAATTTCCATTATATGTGATGAAGCTCTCAATTTTTGTAATCGGGATGGATCCTTGCAGTCTGTAGAATTATGTAAATACTTCACGTCTATATATACGTCTAAAATACTTGGGATCTAACCCCTTCTTTGACACGGATGTTTGACAGAAGCGAGGTTCGGAAGCAGATGCGATTCTCGGTTTTCGGCGATAAGCCCATTGCCAGCAACATCATTGAATATTTCGGAGATAAGAGTAGAGTGGGTGACGATGTAATGAAAATAGAACGGTTAAGATAGCAGTAAGAAAGAAACCTACATGTCGTACGTGATTTAAGTTACATTGTCACATTCATTGAAGCTCCCCATTAGGGAATAGTTCAATGAATTGGTTCTCACATCAGCAAGGCCTCACACCCATGGACAGCTCATGCATGTGGCTTTGCGATTCTGGAGTGGCGACCCATGACATTGATAGATTGTGTGTCCAGGTACTTGGACTTCTGAAGATCGAGTCTGATGAGCATGGTTTCGGGAATATGTCCAAAACGGGATGCAGTGAACATATAATGAAAATAGATTCGTAATCCATGCCTTCCTCAATCATTGGCGACTCAATGGGTAGTGTAGATTTTGAGACACGAAAGCAAAAACGATGAACTAAAAGAGGAGAGTAGATACTTGAACGCCTCAGTGCTGACTTGGTGCTTAGCACGTGGACGGCTGATCTTCGGGCTAAAGTCGCGCTTCATCCAAAAGTTTAACCTCACGAGATCGCGACACCACGAACTCCCATTACAAAACCACAATCATGGCCGAAGTACAAACCCCCCCTCCTACGACGGTCGCCACGCCCGTTGATCTCGCCGAAGCTCCTGCCGCCATCGATCTTACTGAAGAGTCCTCCTCCGCAGCCACCGCCCTTGTCCCCGTCGCATCAGAAACCACCGTCACAGAAACCAATGCAGAAGGGAAAAAGATCAAGAAGATAATCCGACGCAAAAGGCGTCCTGCGCGCCCCCAAGTCGATCCCGCAACATTCAAAACCGAAGCGCCAGCGGCTACCGGTACAATCTTCAACATCTGGTACAATAAATGGTCTGGTGGCGATCGCGAAGACAAATACCTTTCAAAAACTGCTGCTCCATCGCGTTGCGTCATCGCGACCGATTCAGGCTACACCAAAGCTGATAAGACGCCTGGCTCATACTTCTGTCTGTTCTTCGCGAGGGGAATTTGTCCAAAGGGTGTGGATTGCGAGTATCTGCACCGCCTGCCGACGGTCACGGATATCTACCCGTCGAATATCGATTGCTTTGGACGGGACAAGTTTAGCGATTACAGAGATGATATGGGTGGAGTGGGAAGTTTTCAGAGGCAAAATCGGACGCTGTATATTGGGCGCGTGCACGTTACAGACGACATCGAAGAGATTGTGGCGAGACATTTCCAGGAGTGGGGGCAGGTGGAGCGCACGCGTGTGCTGACAGCGCGAGGAGTGGCATTCGTTACTTACATGAACGAGGCAAACAGCCAGTTTGCGAAGGAGGCGATGGCGCATCAGAGTCTGGATCACAACGAGATTCTCAACGTACGCTGGGCGACCGTAGACCCTAATCCAGCTGCGGCAAAGCGGGAGGCGCATCGCATCGAAGAACAAGCCGCAGAAGCTATCCGGAAAGCGCTTCCAGCATCCTACATTGCTGAGATCGAAGGCCGAGACCCAGAACAAAAGAAAAGGCGGAAGATCGACGGCGGGTTTGGGCTAGAAGGCTACGAAGCCCCGGATGATGTGTGGTATGCCAAGGAGAAGGCAGATTGGGAAGCTGAAAAGGAGGGACAAGCGCCACAGGATCAATTGATGATCGAGGCGGATGATGACTACGAGGGATACGGAGCTTTGGTTCCTGCACAGCAGCAGAACAGCATTCTGTCAGGCTCAACACTGGCTGCGCTCAAAGGATATACTGCGACATCGACATCCAAAAGGCCCGCTCCTGTAACTGGACCCTTGGTCGGGTACGGCAGTGATGACGATAGCGATTAGTGGATCTCCTTAAAAAAATCGCTTTATCGGCGTCGGCGTTAGGGATCGAAGCCTGGAGTAGAGTGCAGAACTCGAGCATGTATAGCATATTGAATTGTAAAGAGGGCATGGTACAGGCGTCTAATTGATACCCATTTTAAATTATCTTTTTCCCTATGATGAATTTCCCAGAAGACTGCTAATCAATCATCCAAGAACCACCGGAAACGCTCCTACCACGAACTGATTTATTGCTCTGGCTACCCCCTATTGAACTTCCTCATTATGTAACACCTTTCTAATACTTCACTCTTTCCCATATTCCCAAAGAGTAATGCTCAAATGTCGGTCGGTCTATCTTCCCTAGCTTTGTTTCGAAGGGCAGAAAGTCAAAAACATACAACGGCAGCTATTCCGCTCATACTTGATTAACAAGCCCAGGGTATGAAGCGCTCTCGGTCTGTTCGCTCTGCTCTTTAGATATCAGCAGGCTTCTCTGGATTCGGCCCGAAGAACTGCCTCCAATATCGGTCCTGCCCGTCGTCCATCCCATACCTAAGCAAACTCCCGTATAACCCAACCAACCGAAGAACTCCATGAATCAAGTCAGTAACCGGCCTTTTGGACACGTTTGCGGCGGGAATGGGTGGCTTTGATAAAGCTGACGAGAAAGAAATTGAACTCGTGTAAAGATGCTGGACCGCTTTCTTGTTCAATCTTACATGCCAAGCATGTCACGTGTGATCTTCAAGAAGCGTTGTATCGAAACAACTTGAAACAAGCCTCATATTCCTTGCAACCATTCTTCCCTTCTTCCCACCACTCAACGCCATGTTTCAGTAGGGAAGGCGGAAAAATTTCCCCAAAACATCAGCTAAATCTCTCGCTACCATCAATTCTTGACAAACGTCCCGACTCCCGAAATGTGATCCTCCCTAGGATAATGGCCCGTGGATGGTCTGAATCTCTGACGTCCAATTTCCCTAACATAAGAGCTGGTTCTCTTCCTCATGCAAATCTTTACCCTCAACGGTTATCTTCAGCCTCTTTGCTTTCTGTCACTCATTCGCTGGTCGTTTACTCGTGCCAGTTTTTATTCACTTCAGTCACTTGTTTAGCACTGACCCGATCGCAATATGTTGCCTTCGACTTTCATTTTTTCCTTGCTCGCGGGTGCAACTTCTGCTGCGTTGACCGACAGCTCTCTGGAGAAGCATGTCGGCTCTCTTACACTATCTGCATCATTCAACCCCATCAAGGAGTCTTACTGGACCGGCTATCCGCACCACAGGCGAACTCCATTCTCCATCAGTCCTGATGGCAAATCGGCATACCTTGCATATCTCGATGCCAGCGAGACTGGTGTCCATGTACAGCAGGTCGACCCTTCTACCTTCGCTGCTGTAGGAACACCATCCACCATTTCTGGAGGAAAGGAAGCAGGAGGACTTGTTGCTCATAACGACGGCTTCGCACTTTTGACCAACGAAGCCCTTGCTTCCGGCACTGCCAATGCACCTGCTGGCAGCACGCCTGTTCCTGTTATGTACCGCTACACTTCTGGTAAACAGTCCTGGAAGACTTTCCTCGGCGGCCCGGGAATCAACACCGACTTTGGACTTGCCGCAACCCCCGATATCAATGGTGATCTCGCCTTTTCTGAAGCTGCAGGTATGTACGGGGCATACTTCGTCATCACAGCATACACAGGTAGCGCTGCAGGCCACTTTGGAGACTCCATCCAATATGTGAAAGAGGACGGCACACTCGAAACAATTGCCGGTGCTAGCTCGGCATGGGGATGTTCGCACAACACAGGCATTGCCTTTGAAGCAGCTGACTCTGTCCCTTTCGCCAGTATCTGCGCCGAAGACCAGGGTGCCATCTGGCTCAACACCAAGACGCAGAGCATGAACGGTGTCAAGATTTCAAACGAAAACGTTACGAACGGAGGTAGCAACGAGGCTATGGGTGGCATGAGCGGCTCTTACAGCGGACTTGCTCGTTTTATCGACAGCAGCGCCTACATCTTCACCTGGGTTTCCCGTGGTGCGAAAGATTTGACTGTCAACGACTGGCTAGGCGCTCCATTCACACACGCATTGCCCCGTACTACCAACCGCAACGTCGCTATCGCCCAATTTTCTGACAAGAACACAATTGTGGGCACAGAGGCCAGCTCAACCATCGGCGCAGCGGATGGAGACTCGCAGGTAAACTGGATCACAACTGGCACGGCCGACTGCTCCAACGCCCACGTGGCCGCCTTTGACTCTGCCAACGCACTAGTAACCTGGGAAGAGATCGCAGACCCGACCTGCGAGTTCGTCGCCATGGGCTGCAAAGGCGCATATACCGGAACATACTTCCAGCTTGTCAACGCCGGAAAGAAGATCGGTGAGCCGATCAAGGCTATGGACACGTTTGTGGCAGGAGATATGGTGACGATGCCTGATGGACGGATTTGCTGGCCGTATGTTGCGATGGATTGGAAGCTGGATGGGCCGGTGAGTAACCCGGCGAGTGTGAGCAAGATGAGCTTTGCGTGTATGAACCTTGGTGGAACGGCTGCTGCTACCTCGGTGGTGAGCTCGGCTAGCGCTGCTGCGGTAACGAGCGCGGCTGTGAAGCCTACGTCGAGCAGTGTGAAGACCGTTTCTTCCGCTGTGAAGCCAGTGTCTTCTACTGTGAAGTCAGTGTCTTCCACTGTAAAGCCAGTATCTTCCACTGTGAAGCCATTATCTTCCACTGTGAAGCTAGTGTCTTCTGCTGCGAAGCCCACATCCTTAACTTCCGCCGTCCGTTCATCAAGCATCCGCTCCCGACGCCCAAGAACCACACGCGTCCTCGCTGCCGCCATCTCAAGCGGCACCCCTTTCGCTTCTGTTCCCGCCATCTCATCCTCATTCCCAACATCAATAGCAGCCCCCAGCGAAACCGAGGGCGCTGCCCTCCCCACTTTCGAGCTCGTAAGCTCGGGCGCCACAATTGAGCCGATCTCAACACCCGCATCAAGCATTCCTGCTTCTTCCATCGCTCCTATCGAAACTGAGCTCCCCTTCATTTCATCCGAAGTCCCTCTCCCTGCTTCTTCTGCAACCCCTCTATCGACCGAGCTCCTCGCCATACCCTCTGAAGTGCCAGAGGCGCCGGTCTCCTCTGATGTACCGCCCTACCCAACAGGCCGCCCCGCCTTCCCCACGGCAATTCCCTCAGGCATGCCTCCCTTCCCCTTCCCATCTGGGTTCGCTTCAGGCGCTTTGCCGTTTCCCTCTGGCGAATCTCGCCATGGTCATCATGGTCATCACGGCCACCATGGTCATCACGGCCACCATGGTCATCACGGCCACCACGGTCACCATTCCTCCGGCTTCGGAATGTGGCCTACTGGTTTCGAAGGACCTAGACCTACAGGTACAGGTTTCCCGCAGTTCCCCCACGCTGCGGCAGAGACGCCGTGTACGTTTGAGACGAAGGTTAGGGCGAGTGCTACACCAGCGGTGTAATGAGGTGGAGGTCGAGACTGCAGTGTCGCTCTTATATTCTTGTACATAACTTTTTAGACTTCGTAGATGGGAGACTTTAGGAGCTACGCACTGATACGTAATTTAGCAATACATGGAATTATTGCTATCAGGTTCAACATGATGTTTGTTTGTGTCATACTGATACGGTTTGTGCTTAGTGGGTCATTGTATGTGAGCAATGGTATACAGTACCAGAGCGAATTTGCCTACAGCCAGGTTGATATGTACGCCCGCATATGGAAATGCACCGTATGTCTACAGAGCAACAACTTGTTACCACACTGCAAGGACATCTCGGCCGACTAGATCCTGTCATAGATGTACCCGAACAGCACGAAAATTGAGTACCGCCTCGCCTGTGATAAAAGAGAGGTAAATAGGGGAGATAGAAGAGAGAGAGACGAGCAGCGGGAGCTGAGCTTATGAGGCTAAATTTACATGCCGGACTTTTAAGCAGCAGAACTCTGGGCAACACTATTTCTATATAATAAGAAATTGTGGTATTACAGCACCACAAAAGAACATTATAATTACGGCTAAGAACAGATTGACTGTAACGCAACTACTACTATAAACAGCTTACGTACCCAACCATAGGCACTTCTGTGTGAGTTAATAAGCCACTTTTCATCTGACGATTACACCAAGGGTCCACATCTACCTCTACGCCGCCCCCAAACAGGGTATCAACAAAACTGCCCCCGGATCTGTGCAGTAATAACTCTAACAACCCCAACGCAGCCTATCGGTAGATCTTACACATGATTACTTCTACCTGTATCGCATTCAGTTTCTTGACCAATTTATCACTGTCATCGTCTAAGAGTGGGGCTGCCCATGATTGGAGCTACTGCATCTTTCGTATTGCAGGGTCATTGTTTCTTTTACATAACCACTATCAACGAGGCAAACCGGTAGTGTCAAGCCACAATTTATAACTAATAGATTATATCAACTGCGATGATGATACAAAGGCTTCTTAGAGCAGTCAGCCACATCTATTGTGATAAACTATGCTTCTATTTCACAAAGCCATTTCTGTGAGCGGGCGCGACATTCCACCTAGTCCTCATCTTTCTTTCCAATCATGGCCAAGCTATCTGCCCACAACTTCTCTTCATTCGCCTTGTTGAAAGCCCACTCTGCATACCCTTTGGGGGAGGCCATCGGGTCGGCCGACGCTGCCTGTCCCGATATTTCGCAATCTTCCATGTAGTTGCCACCCTTGCCCTCCAATTCCTTCGAGATAGCTGCAAGAATAGTAGTCGCGGCACCCTGCCCGGGGCTCTTCTCAACTTGCTTTGCGCCCGGGGAATCAGTGAACATCTTTGCTGCATTTGGATCGAGGTGGCGACCGATGCCAGTGTCAATCATCCCCGGATGGATTGCATGTGCATGTAGGTTCTTAGAACCGTAGCGGCGCTCGATTTCAGTACTCATGTAGATATTGGCGGTTTTGGCTTGCGCATAGGCGACGAAAGGATCATAACCCTTGGTCAAGTTGTAGTTGTTGGGATCGAAGGGAGCCAGGCGGTGACCGAACGAAGTGAGGACAACGACACGTGAGTTGTATTCTGGGGTTGCTGACGAGAGAAGTGCATGTTTCAAATCCTGAAAGAGGGCAAAGTGACCAATATGGTTGGTGCCAAATTGAAGCTCGAAGCCGTCGCTAGTCTTGGACTCTGGACACATCATAACACCTGTGAAGTACCAAAGTCAACGATTGAAGATACTACTAGGCGAAGGATGATTTACCGGCGTTGCAAATCAAGACGTTGATTTTTCCACCAGTCTTCTGCAAGATCTCGCTTGCTCCGGCATAGACACTCTTAAGAGAATCGAGCTCGAGATTCACAAACACGACTTTGCCTGGTCTTCCATCGCTAGCAATAGCCTTCGCGACTTCTTCTCCTCTCGAAGCGTTGCGCCCGGTAATAAAAATATCAGCTCCGGTGGCATGCACAGCTCTTGCAGTCTCGTAGCCAAGACCCGAAGTGGCTCCTGTTACGACAAATGCTTTTCCCTGTAACTGACCGTCAAGGCCCTGGTCGCGAACGATTCGGAGAGCAGTCGGACGGGCATCCTCGGGACCGTTCAGAACGGTATGTTCGTTGGAATATGGGGCAAAAGTTGACATGGCAGTTCGTTTGAAGAGGTAATGGTGAGATATAAGATGGCAGGCTTGATAATGATTCAAGAAAGATGTAATATAGAGAACTGAGCATTTGAGAAGCCGAGGCATGCTTTTTAGATAATTGTTGCATCCTGGGTCCGCGGGTTTGGACCGCACCCGTTCGCTGTAAACAGAATATGGGCAATGACCATATCTCTGTACCGCACTCGAGACTAAAAACGCGCTGAATAGGAGAATTAATCAGTGCGTCTGGAGTACTTAGTTATCGGACCGAAATAGCATTCATTGTCAGTGCGCCACGGGGACCCCGTGCAAAACAGAGAGTATACAATATATCAGCCCATTTCCATAGCATATATTGTCAGTGCGCCACGGGGACCCCGTACCAAACAGATAATGTACAATCTATCAGCCCACTACCACAGCAAGTGGATTTAACGGATCTTCCGGCAACCATCCAGTCGTCCGTTGATCCTCACATCTGCTGGAGAGGAAGAGTCTAGTTTGCGTACCAAATTTTAGTCCGGAGGTTCATCCCAAACCTATGACAGTATTAGGTTTTAGCTCGTTCCAAAATGGTCTGCTTTGTTCTTCTGGCATTGAATGGAGGAGAAATTTCGAACAAACCTTTGTACAGCATGAGAACGCACGCGAGAAGTGTTTCACTGGAGGTTTGGGGCCAGCCTCATGGTTATTTCTCGGCCATCCACAACCTCATCTGTAATGGTTGGTGCTCAGTATACAGAGTTATGTGATGCAGATGTTCCTAGTTCTCGTACGTCACTCATTTTGTATGGGAAATAAGGTTACTGTAGGAAAGTCGGTCATTATGATGGCATCGTTCCTGGTACATAAATCAGGCACCAGGGCTCTCAGGGCTCTTTTCACCGCCATAAATACCCCACCCGAGACGACTGCATCCCAATAACAATCTTGCGGGACGAGAGATACACTTATTGGAAAATCTGTGAGAGGTTTGGCTGTGCAGTGCGTCGCGTTGGCTACGCTCTATTCCACCCACTGACTTCTAAGAAGCGTGAGAAACGTCCTCCAGAGCTTACAGAGGATCCCATAGATAAAATTGAGCAGTTTATGGCGTTATCTCAAATTGGGAGGCTCATGCCTCTTGCATATAGAGTTGGAGAAAGCTATCCATACTGGTATAGAGATTGTTTATTCTTTAAGCTGTTTTTTAGTCTTCGCTCCATATCATGCAAGCAGGAAAGTGTGCAATGTAATTTACTCTATAAAAGTTCTTCAGGGTAGGATAGTTAGTTATTTTATTAACTAACTTTGATTTTATGTTAAAAAAACTTTTTCTCTATCTTCTTTATATAGTAGGCTGTTTATTACGTAGCTACGTAGCTACGTAGCTGATAGTGCTCACAATAGTAGCAATGCAGTAAATAACAAGTGTACCTTTTTTCTACTCTCTAGAACATTTATAGTTTAAAATTGGATATGAAGCAAAAATTAGAAATTAGAAACAAGCTTGGTTAAGAGTTTGTATAAGGGGCTAAGGGAACGTTAGACAAATTTTCGAGGGAAGATAGCCCTTGCTAGACAGCTAGCGACTAACAATGCGCTTAAGATCTGCAGTGTGTAGAAGACAGAGTGTCGCCTAGTTTAAAAGGAGGACATATAACTTGTGGATTTTTCGCGTAGACTGTATATTGTTCATTAGAAGCAACCTAAAAGCATGTAATAGGTACATTCTCTAGGCGTAGCAGGTTAAGATAGAAGTTGCTAACAACAAGGCAGAACTACTAGTAGATAATACAGAAGTAACTTGCCTAACCTTATTTACTCTAGCTAAAGCTTGTATAGATAAGCGCAGAGATTGAACATTATGTAAGGACGGAGCTCAACACTACTACACTATCGTAACCAAAAAGGTGCGAATATTCAATCTCTGAGCATTCCTGGTGTTAAACAACATATGTACGACACATCGCAATGTGTCTGCCACTGTGCACGGCACAAGGCCTTACAAAGAGGAAGAGCTATTAAACTACGTTAGAGTCTAGCAAACATTAAGATAACCTATATTAAACAAAGCATAGGTAGAAAGTAAAGGAAAGGAATAAAAGAGAATAAAGTAGAAGCTAGGTGAATTAGAGGGAGCAAATTAAGGTTTTTTTACGCTGTATAGATATTGCTGTAAAGAAACTAAAGCCTTAATGTAACAATATTAGATTAAGACGTATTGTATGGGACAATGACGCAATTTATGTTATTACCATTTTCGCTCTAACTTGAGACCGAATTCTGGATGATACTGAGCCGGTGTTTATGCTTGACTAGATACTGTGTGCGAGAACTGGTGCCTGGTGAACGTGGCTGTGAGCGGCGGGGACCCTATGAGGTGTCGTGGCATGAGATGGAATGATCCGAGCTTGGATATTTGCTCGAGGGAGTGAATTTGTAGTATACTGAGTCAGACGAAGAAAGGCTCGTGAATGTGCAGATGCAAAAGCTATAGAACGAATCTAAATGCTTGAGGATAACACCTTGATTGTTGAAGATAGATTGGATGCTGTGTTCGAGTTGTGTACGATGGTGGTGTAAAGTTTATGGAAAGTAAACGATGAAAGGAGATGATACTCAATTACTTTCAATTTTCGACTTTCAACTTTCAATCAAGGTTGTTGTATGAGACTTTGTTGAAAGTAAATCATTGAACTCTTCCAGATGTAGTTTTGGATATCATATAAACTCCAGCAAGAATGGCAAGTAGATGCAATGATTAGGTATCCTCGCAGAAATTCTCGTGTTGTTAGCAACGGCGAAGATTGATGCAGTACCATAGTTCCAACCAAATTGGATAGCTGGGGCGAAAATCGGAGATATCATGATGAGAAAAAGATGCACTGTATGTTTGCATACACGGTGTTCATATGCATAGAAGGGACAGATTTCATACGTTGAGTGGCAGGTTCCCAAAAAAATCAATGCCCTCAATGATCCAACGTAGCAAAACCAAGAGTGCAATACCCACAACAATCGAAACTGGGACCAACGTCAAACAACAAAGTAATCCTGGCCACGCAGCTGCCCCCATTTCCCCCATGGAAAGGCGTTCAGTGCTTGTCCTAAGACCCATCTCGCGGCACAAAGGCGTCAAATATTCAATGACAATCGTTGAACGAGCAGCCGTCGCCAGATCCAAAGGTGTTCTTCCCTCACTGTCTACGTACTCCAATTGGCCCAAACCCCGAATATCAAGCAATTGTTTCACGGCCGCAAGATTTCCTCGCATTGCGGCATGATGCATTGCAGTTTGGTCCAGATTATCTCTTGCATCGAAATCTATACCATGCCCTAATGCGAGGTCTATGGCACAAACACGTCTGCTCACCACGGCGTAGTGAAGGAGAGATTGACCGGTATAGTCTGGCTGCGCAAAGCTTCGCGATTGCGGATGGGAGAGGAGATATTCCATAAGTGCGATGTTGCCCCTCTGAGCGGCAAAGTGAAGCATAGAGCGGCCCATGGCATCTTTGATGTCTAGGGCTTGATCGTAAGAGCTGTTGAGCTGGGGGGCAATTGCGGTGTTTCCAATGGCGAATTGTTGTAGTGACTTCACGAAAGAGCTCTTGCTCCAACTTGCGAAATGCAATACTGTCATGCCCTTGTCATCTTGTATTGATATATCGATATCATCTCTGCAAAGTTGGAGGAGGTGCGCCGTGACCGGGTTATAGAAGGTGTGCAATGGTGTACGTCCTGCGAGACATTGGAGGAACATGTCTGCTCCGGCAGCAAGAAGCTGTCTTGCGCATTCGTAACTCTGTCCTTGGTCAACACAGAGATGTAAAGGTGTTCTAATGAAGTCAGAGCGGGTTGCAGAGCAATGAGACGATACATACAATCCCAAATCATTTGTAGCATTGACATCTGCTCCCGAATCGATAAGAAGGGAGATAATTTCTAATTGATTGCTGCGCGCTGCAATCTAAGACCAGATTAGTAATGATCTATGACAGTAACGCAATACATAATGATTCTGGCTTTTGCAGATGATAGTCTACTAAAACTTTGGAAGTTGTCCCGCGTAAGGACACGTACTTACATGTAACAGAGTATCTCCTTGTGGAGTAACATCAGAGATACCAACATCGCCCGAGATTAACCATCGTCTAAGTGACGATTTATGTCCCATTCGAACTGCTTGATACCAAGCACTCTTCTGGGAGAAGAGACGGGGTATCTTCAGCTTGACTCGAATGTCCAGGCCGGGATTTGATGGCATCGGAAAAAGCCAAAAGGAGACGAATGAGAATCGCCTCGAAGTCAAAAGTGGAACATGGAAAGATATGGTAATACCATATCCGCCCGAAATCGTGGAATACCTTTCTCGGCCGTTGGATGAGCATTGCCTCACAATAACAGGTCCGGAGCCCACCTTTAGCGAGGCTGCCTTATACCAGGCTATATGTTTAGCTTTGATTGCGATCGGCTCGACTAACGTAGCATATTGCCTAGATTTTCGCGCATTCTGTGCGAGCTCAATAATGTTTACACTGTCATCATATGCCGGCCTGACAGTTGAGACCTTCGTCCCGATTGCCATGCCAACGTTCGAACCAACGCGAAAGCTCTCAGCACATGGCATAGAGCTGGGCTGTGACTCAATGGCTGACCAGATTTGTTGCGAAATCGAAGCTATTTTCATAGTGCTATGGTCGACTCTCACCATAAGTGCTCTGAATTATATTAGTGGGTAAAGATAGAGGATGAATGGGCGGTGTTGAATGGCAGTATACTGACAGCTGTGAGACTGTAACAGCCTGGAGAAATATGATATTCCAATGTTCCAATGAATCGTAGAACCGTTTAAGCTGCCGGTCAAACAAAATCCATCGACAGCTTTCTTGAAATCGAGTTCCAAATTTTGGATTGGCTAGGGAATTGGTCTTTCGTTCGATCTTGACCTTGATGCTAGCAACTTCAATCGCGAATTTGGCAGCCCATTCATGCCATGGCGCCCCTTTTTGATCCTCTGTTGGTAACTTGGTGAATATCTCTGCAAGTTGGGTAATGGTTTGATGAAGACATTGAAGCTTCTCATTCTGCGTACGAATATCATGAGATGCTTCTTTTAAGTTGAAGACAAGCGTGTAGAGTAGCTTGCACGTCCCTCCTGTTGCATTCAGAAGGGTCAGAATGCTTGCTGCTCCCCCTACAGGATCCATAATGTCGCAAGTTTGCGTTCAGCGGACTTTGAAGTTGGGCTAAAAACTCAAGTTAAAGTACAAAATAGTTTGGGCAATAAACACACCGCAGGCGGGACCTCACATAGATACTAAGTTGCTTTCATAAAAGGAATTTTGCCATTCGATCTGGCTGTTGTGCGCTCCGTACCTGGAGTTTGACGTTGGAAGAAGGCTGGACTACATCATTCTGCCAAGAGAAGTATCTTGAGTCCTGGAGGGGTCAATACCGGTTAATCTGGCACAAATGAGTTACCCTAGACTCAATCGGGTAAGTGTAGTGGAAGAGGTAAGGTGTGTGGTAACCTA